>JAQOOF010000030.1:113015-208015 GCA_029931835.1 Etheostoma nigrum | reverse complement strand
GTGTGTGTGTGCGTGTGTGTGTGCGTGTGTGTGTGTGTGTGTGTGTGTGTGTGTGTTACCTGCTGCTGTAGGACTGATGTCAGGTTGCTAAAGTAAGACGATAAAACTCCTGAATCATCAACACTGGGCAACTGGAGACAGAGAGACAGACAGGTTAGAGAGAGAGACAGGTCAGAGAGAGAGAGACAGGTCAGAGAGACAGACAGGTTAGAGAGAGAGACAGGTCAGAGAGAAAGAGACAGACAGGTTAGAGAGAGAGATAGGTCAGAGAGAGAGAGACAGGTCAGAGAGAGAGCGACAGGTTAGAGAGAGAGAGACAAGTTAGAGAGAGAGACAGGTCAGAGAGAGAGGTCAGAGAGAGAGCGACAGGTTAGAGAGAGAGACAAGTTAGAGAGAGAGACAGGTCAGAGAGACAGGTTAGAGAGAGATAGGTCAGAGAAGAGACAGGTCAGAAGACAGACAGGTTAGAGAGAGAGATAGGTCAGAGAGAGAGAGACAGGTCAGAGAGAGAGAGAGACAGGTCAGAGAGAGAGGTTAGAGAGAGAGATAGGTCACAGAGAGAGAGACAGGTCAGAGAGACAGACAGGTTAGACAGAGAGGTTAGAGAGAGAGACAGGTCAGAGAGAGAGGTTAGAGAGAAAGAGACAGGTCAGAGAGAGAGACTGTCTCTGTCAGGGTTTTATGTTGTTAATAAAGTTGTACTCACGCAGGCCCCGTCCTCCAGCAGGCGGGTCTGCAGGTGTCTAAACTTGGTGACTTCCTGTTCGTCCCAGGTGACTCCGCCCACTCCGACAGGTAACTCATGATCCTCAAACACTAGCTCCGCCTCCTGCAGGGACTCATAAACTACCCACAATGCTCGGCGGCACTGCAGGAACCAATGAGAATCAGGATGAGATTCAGAGCACGAAACATGAGGACAAGTCAGCAGTTCTGTGATTGGCTGAGGGTTACCTGCAGCTGATTGGCCGAGGCAGCAGGGAGGGCGGGGAAGGAGATGTTGGTGTTGTAGCTCAGGCAGTGGACAGGAAACCGCCCCCCCTACAGGAAACATGAACACCTTTAACAGCAGTGATGCTAAGCTAACGCTAAGATATACATGTTGCTGTTGGAAATGTGAAATATCTAAAACTCTGAAAACAGATGAAGTCAAAGATCTGGAGATGATACAGAGTCTGACATATTATATGTATATATACTATAGTATATTATTCTGTGTAGGGGGTCCCGTACCAGGTCTCTGAGCAGGCGGTGGGCCTTCTGGACCAGGTTCCCAGGCAGTGAACACGTCGGCCTTGCATCCACCATCAGCTGGAGGCTGCAGAGATGTAGGAGGACCAGCAGCGTTGCCATGGTTACCATGGTTACCATGGGTCGCATGGCTCTGGTGGTTCTGGTGGTTCTAAGGGTTCTGGTGGTTCTGGGGGATCTTTTAAAAAATGTCAAAAAGCGTCAGAGTCTTAAAAAAACAAGAAACAGTCAAAGCAGCAACTCTAGATATGGAGACAACAAGGAGTTAAACTGCATCTTCCCTCAAACTAAAATGCAGTTTAACTCTAATATTAATATATATACATATATATATATGTCAGTAGCCAGGCTACTGACATCAAGACGAGAAAGCTCCTCACAATGCATGGAGGGTTTCACCCCAAGTCCAGCACCCTGAGACTGTACACCAAGCGTAGCAAGGGAGGCCGAGGGCTAGTGAGTGTCAAGACCACTGTCCAGGATGAAACAACGAAGATCCAGGAGTACATCAGAAAGATGGCCCCCAAAGATGAAGGGCTTAGTGAATACCTCAGGCAGCAGAAACCCGAAGGTGAGGACAAGGAAGATGAAGAACCGTCATGGAGGGACAAGCCGCGGCACGGCGTGTATCCATCCATCCATCCATCTTCATCCGCTTATCCGGAGTCGGGTCGCGGGGGCAGCAGCTCCAGTAGGGGACCCCAAACTTCCCTTTCCCGAGCCACATCAACCAGCTCCGACTGGGGGATCCCGAGGCGTTCCCAGGCCAGGTTGGAGATATAATCTCTCCACCTAGTCCTGGGTCTTCCCCGAGGCCTCCTCCCAGCTGGACGTGCCTGGAACACCTCCCTAGGGAGGCGCCCAGGAGGCATCCTTACCAGATGCCCCAACCACCTCAACTGGCTCCTTTCGACGCGAAGGAGCAGCGGCTCTACTCCGAGCTCCTCTCGGATGACTGAGCTTCTCACCCTATCTCTAAGGGAGACGCCAGCCACCCTCCTGAGGAAACCCATTTCGGCCGCTTGTACCCTGGATCTCGTTCTTTCGGTCATGACCCAGCCTTCATGACCATAGGTGAGGGTAGGAACGAAAATTTCCCGGTAGATCGAGAGCTTTGCCTTCTGGCTCAGGCACGGCGTGTACCACAGACAAATAGAAGAAGTGGCTGATATCAAGAAATCCTACCAGTGGCTGGAAAAGGCTGGACTGAAGGACAGCACAGAGGCCGTAACCATGGCAGCACAAGAACAGGCACTCAGTACAAGATCAATAGAGGCCGGGGTCTACCACAGGTGCAGACTGTGCAGGGAGGCCCCTGAGACAGTACATAACAGCAGGGTGTAAGATGCAGGCAGGAAGAGCGTACATGGAACGCCATAACCAGGTAGCTGTCATAGTGTACAGGAACATCTGCCACGAGTATGGGCTGGACGTCCCAAGGTCAACATGGAAGACACCTCCTAAGGTAGTCCATAATGACCAAGCTAAGATCCTGTGGGACTTCAAGATCCAGACTAACAAACTGGTGATGGCTAACCAACCAGACATAGTGTTGATCGACAGACAGCAGAAGAAGGCAGTAGTGATAGATGTGGCAATCCCAAGCGATTGCAACATCAAGAAGAAGGAACACGAGAAGCTCGAGAAATACCAAGGGCTGAAAGTGGAGCTAGAAAAGATGTGGAAAGTAAGAGCAACAGTGGTGCCAGTGGTAATCGGAGCACTGGGGGGGCTGGGACCCCCAAACTGGGAGAGGGGCTCCAGCAGATTCCAGGTAAAACATCAGAGGTCTCTGTCCAGAAGAGTGCAGTCCTAGGAACAGAACCCTCAAACTCCCAGGCCTCTGGTTGAGGACCCGAGCTTGAGGATGACACATACCACCCCACAAGGGGTGAGAGGGGGATTTTTTTTTTATATATATATACAGTGGGGAAAATAAGTATTTGAACATGCTGCTATTTTGCAAGTTCTCCCACTTAGAAATCATGTAGGGGTCTGAAATTGTCATCGTAGGTGCATGTCCACTGTGAGGGACATAATCTAAAAAAAAGAATCCAGAAATCACAATGTATGATTTTTTAACTATTTATTTGTATGATACAGCTGCAAATAAGTATTTGAACACCTGTCTATCAGCTACAATTCTGACCCTCAAAGACCTGTTAGTCTGCCTTCAAAATGTCCACCTCCACTCCATTTATTATCCTAAATTAGATGCACCTGTTTGAGGTCGTTAGCTGCATAAAGACACCTGTCCACCCCATATAATCAGTAAGAATCCAACTACTAACATGGCCAAGACCAAAGAGCTGGCCCAAGACACTAGAGACAAAATTGTCCACCTCCACAAGGCTGGAAAGGGCTACGGGGACATGTCCAAGCAGCTTGGAGAAAAAAGGTCCACTGTTGGAGCAATCATTAGAAAATGGAAGAAGCTAAACATGACTGTCAATCTCCCTCGGACTGGGGCTCCATGCAAGATCTCACCTCGTGGGGTCTCAATGATCCTAAGAAAGGTGAGAAATCAGCCCAGAACTACACGGGAGGAGCTGGTCCATGACCTGAAAAGAGCTGGGACCACTGTTTCCAAGGTTACTGTTGGTAATACACTAAGACGTCATGGTTTGAAATCATGCATGGCACGGAAGGTTCCTCTGCTTAAACCAGCACATGTCAAAGCCGTCTTAAGTTTGCCAATGACCATTTGGATGATCCAGAGGAGTCATGGGAGAAAGTCATGTGGTCAGATGAGACCAAAATAGAACTTTTTGGTCATAATTCCACTAACCGTGTTTGGAGGAAGAAGAATGATGAGGACCATCCCAAGAACACCATCCCTACTGTGATGCATGGGGGGGTAGCATCCTGCTTTGGGGGTGTTTTTCTGCACATGGGACAGGGCGACTGCACTGTATTAAGGAGAGGAGGACCGGGGCCATGTATTGGGAGATTTTGGGGAACAACCTCCTTCCCTCAGTTAGAGCATTGAAGATGGGTCGAGGCTGGGTCTTCCAACATGACAATGACCCGAAGCACACAGCCAGGAGAACCAAGGAGGGGCTCTGGAAGAAGCAGATCAAGGTTCTGGGGGGGCCTAGCCAGTCTCCAGACCTAAACCCAATAGAGAATCTTTGGAGGGAGCTCAAACTCCGTGTTTCTCAGCGACAGCCCAGAAACCTGACTGATCTAGAGAAGATCTTTGTGGAGGAGTGGGCCAAAATCCCTTCTGCAGTGTGTCAAACCTGGTGAAGAACTACAGGAAACGTTTGACCTCTGGAACTGCAAACAAAGGCTACTGTACCAAATATTAACATTGATTTTCTCAGGTGTTCAAATACTTATTTGCAGCTGTATCATACAAATAAATAGTTAAAAAATCATACATTGTGATTTCTGGATGTTTTTTTTAGATTATGTCTCTCACAGTGGACATGCACCTACGAGGACAATTTCAGACCCCCTCCATGATTTCTAAGTGGGAGAACTTGCAAAATAGCAGGGTGTTCAAATACTTATTTTCCTATATACAGTACATATATAGGAAAATATATTATATATATATATATATATATATATATATATATATATATATATATATATATATATTATTAATATTATCACTGCATGAACCAGGATTTCATATTTGAGCTTTGATGCTTTGGATGATTAAATCATAATGAACTTACAGCTGGAAGGGAGTCCTGGTCTGAAGATGGTCCTGGTCCTGGTTCTGGTCTTCAGGTGGTTCTGGTTCTGGTTCTGGTCCTGATCTTCAGATGGTCCTGGTCCTGGTGCAGGACTGGTTTCTGGTCCTCAGCTCCAGGTGAGAGCAGTTACCTGTAACACAGAGCGTCTGATTGGGGGGGCAGGACTAATCTGAGGCGGCGTAGCTGAGTGAGTCACGGAGGCCTGGAGGCTCTGATCCAGACCACAGAGACCTGGACCGGGACCAGGACCTGCAGTGGCTCTGCAGGCCCAGACAGGTTCCAGCCAGCACAGTGATCCTGAGCTCCGAGGCCAGAGAGACTGTTATTACTTACTGACTAATAATTCATAAAACATCCAAACTTTTATTATTATATATAAGATAATGTCTTCTTACGTTATTTACTAAATTATCGCATTTAATTTGAACTAATCAAAGTTTACATTAATAATAATATGAATATATAAATGAATAGATTACTAACTGCAGCTCTAACATGTATAATAATAATATTATAATTAATAATATGAATATATAAATGAATAGATTACTAACTGCAGCTCTAACATGTATAATAATAATATTATAATTAATAATATGAATATATAAATGAATAGATTACTAACTGCAACTCTAACATGTATAATAATAATATTATAATTAATAATATGAATATATAAATGAATAGATTACTAACTGCAGCTCTAACATGTATAATAATAATATTATAATTCATAATATTAATATATAAATGAATAGATTACTAACTGCAGCTCTAACATGTATAATAATAATATTATAATTCATAATATTAATATATAAATGAATAGATTACTAACTGCAGCTCTAACATGTATAATAATAATATTATAATTAATAATATGAATATATAAATGAATAGATTACTAACTGCAACTCTAACATGTATAATAATAATATTATAATTAATAATATGAATATATAAATGAATAGATTACTAACTGCAGCTCTAACATGTATAATAATAATATTATAATTAATAATATGAATATATAAATGAATAGATTACTAACTGCAGCTCTAACATGTATAATAATAATATTATAATTCATAATATTAATATATAAATGAATAGATTACTAACTGCAGCTCTAACATGTATAATAATAATATTATAATTAATAATATTAATATATAAATGAATAGATTACTAACTGCAGCTCTAACATGTATAATAATAATATTATAATTAATAATATGAATATATAAATGAATAGAAAGGGAGTTTAACCTTCGGGAGTCCCAGCCGCTGCAGATCTAACTCCAGACTGATCAGCGCTGATATAAGTACACATGTACACGTATATATATATACACGTATACACGTATACATATATATATATACCCGTATATCTAGATGTCGAGATGTACGGGGGGGCGATGATGTCACATACGAACATGTTTCCCTTCGCTGAGTTTCCACATCGACGAGGAAATATTACAGAAAGGTTTCATTTCTCTGGAAATAAAATACTCACACATTCATAATCATAACACAACTTAACTTAACACACAGACACACACACATCATCATACATAATCACAGCACACAACTTCATAATCATAACACAACTTAACTTAACACACAGACATAGACACACACACACAAACACACACATACACACACACACACAAACACACACACACACCAGGGGGCTGTGGATCAGTGGTAGAGCCGACTCCTGCCAATTGGAAGGTTGGTGGTTCAATCCCTGGCCCTGCAGTCCCATGTCCAAGTGTCCTTGGGCAAGACACTGAACCCCAAAAGTGTGTGAGTGTGTATCTGATGAGCAGGTGTGTAGATGTGTGTGAGTGTGTATCTGATGAGCAGGTGTGTAGATGTGTGTGAGTGTGTATCTGATGAGCAGGTGTGTAGATGTGTGTGAGTGTGTATCTGATGAGCAGTACATGAGTGTGTAAATGTGCTATATTTATATATCTTGTCTAGTCCTCTAGCGCTTTTACATCATACAGGAAACATTCACCATTCACACACATTCATACACTGTGGCCGAGGCTGCCGTACAAGGTGCCATCTGCTCATCAGATAAACACTCACACACATTCACACTCCGATGCGCAGCATCGGGGGCAACTCGGGGTTCAGTGTCTTGCCCAAGGACACTTGGAAATGGGACTGCAGGGCCAGGAATTGAACCACCAACCTTCCAATTGGCAGGCAACCACTCTACCGTTGATCCACAGCCGCCCCGTATAGATGTGTGTGAGTGTGTATCTGATGAGCAGGTGTGTAGATGTGTGTGAGTGTGTATCTGATGAGCAGGTGTGTAGATGTGTGTGAGTGTGTATCTGATGAGCAGGTGTGTAGATGTGTGTGAGTGTGTATCTGATGAGCAGGTGTGTAGATGTGTGTGAGTGTGTATCTGATGAGCAGGTGTGTAGATGTGTGTGAATGTATCCTGTATGATGTAAAAGAGCTTTGAGTAGTCGTTAAGACTAGATAAGATATATAAATACACACATTTACACACACACACAAACACACATTCATAATCATAACATAACGAAACACACACATCACATTTAGGATCAGATAATCTTTTTTGTTTAGTTGTGAGAAAACAAAGAAAAAAAGATTTTTGATAATTATCGGTTCTTATTTCTTAGAAACTGATCAGAACAGATGAAAGAGCTTGGGGGTTCCAGTATGTGTAGGGGTGTCCAGTAGACCAGAACACCTCTTATGTAATAGTTATGTGTGGGGGGTCCAGTAGACCAGAACACCTCTTATGTAATAGTTATGTGTGGAGGGTCCAGTAGACCAGAACACCTCATATGTAATAGTTATGTGTGGGGGGTCCAGTAGACCAGAACACCTCTTATGTAATAGTTATGTGTGGGGGGTCCAGTAGACCAGAACACCTCATATGTAATAGTTATGTGTGGGGGGTCCAGTAGACCAGAACACCTCATATGTAATAGTTATGTGTGGGGGGTCCAGTAGACCAGAACACCTCTTATGTAATAGTTATGTGTGGGGGGTCCAGTAGACCAGAACACCTCATATGTAATAGTTATGTGTGGGGGGTCCAGTAGACTGGCTGCTGGAGGGTTAGATTGGATGGAAAGGAACTCACCGAGAAAGGGAGATGATTTGCAGCTTCTGGTCCTGTGGATCTGGTTCTGGCTCTGGCGGTCTCTGGTGTTGTGGTCCTGATGATCTGCAGCGTCTGGTCCTGTGGATCTGGCTCTGGCAGCCTTTGGTGTTGTGGTCCTGATGATCTGCAGCTTCCGGTCCTGAGGTTGATGGTTGATGTAGATCTGGTTGTGATGCTGTGTCTCTACAAGTCCTGCAAGCTCTGTCTCTGGTTCTGGTCCTGGTCAGGTTGTTGTCCTGGTCAAGTTGTTGTAGTTCTGGTCCTGATCTGGCTGCAAGTTGTTGTAGTTCTGGTTCTGGTTTTCTGTCTGGTAGTTGTGGTTGTGCTGATCTGTGTGTCTCTGGTTCCGGTTCTGGTCTGGTTGTGGTTGTGAGCATCTCTTTGGGGTTTAAATAAAGCTCCGTCCTGGACAGAGGAAAGTGAAACTCTGATGTCTTCAAAGCAAAATCAAAGAAGAATTTCTTAGAAAGTCGGAAATTTCCCTTCTAACCCCCACCCCCCACCCCCCACCCCGGGGTGCCAGGCTGCGGGTGTCACACCTTACAACACCGTACTGTGACTGTGAGTATTAAAGTACTACAAAGTACTACAGTACACCGTCACCAGCAGAAATAAACCAGATGATTTCTGTGATAAAGTTTGTGGACACCTGAGGTCTGCCTCTCCATCCACTAACATGGAGGAAGACGGAAAGTGTGTCCACTTACTTCTGGCCACATCCTCTTAACACTCAGCTCTTTCTCATAATGTTTTTACATATCTGAAATTTGTAATTAACATGTTTTTCATGTCATAGTTTCTGTTTCCTGCTATGGTCTGACAGACAGACAGGCAGGCAGACAGACCGGCAGGCAGGATGGTGAGTTCAGGGTCTTCAGGGATGGTGGGTTCAGGGTCTTCAGGGATGGTGTTTTCAGAGTTTTTAAGGATGGTAAGTTCAGGGTATTCAGGGATGGTGAGTTCATGGTCTTCAGGGATGGTGTGTTCAGGGTTTTTGGGGATGGTGTTTTCAGAGTCTTTAAGGAAGGTGAGTTCAGGGTCTTCAGGGATTTGGTTGTTCATCTGGATATTCTCAGATCATTAATAATCACTTTTAATGAGCTTTCTGGCGCTTCTGGAGTACTACTGACTCCCTATGTATACTACTAAATTCCTGTGTGTACTACTGACTCCCTGTTTGTACTACTGACTCCCTGTGAATAACACTGACTCCATGTATGTTATTATTATTATCTCTTGCTACATGTTACTCTGGGTCAGATTATCTCTACATGTTGCTCTGGGTCAGATTATCTCTACATGTTGCTCTGGGCCAGATTATCTCTAGATGTTACTCTGGGTCAGATTATTTCTACATGTTGCTCTGGGCCAGATTATCTCTAGATGTTACTCTGGGTCAGATTATCTCTACATGTTACTCTGGGTCAGATTATCTCTACATGTTACTCTGGGTCAGATTATCTCTACATGTTGCTCTGGGTCAGATTATCTCTATATGTTACTCTGGGTCAGATTATCTCTACATGTTACTCTGGGTCAGATTATCTCTACATGTTACTCTGGGTCAGATTATCTCTACATTTTACTCTGGGTCAGATTATCTCTATATGTTACTCTGGGTCAGATTATCTCTACATGTTACTCTGGGTCAGATTATCTCTACATGTTGCTCTGGGTCAGATTATCTCTACATGTTACTCTGGGTCAGATTATCTCTACATGTTACTCTGGGTCAGATTATCTTTATATGTGGCTCTGGGTCAGATTATCTCTACATGTTACTCTGGGTCAAATTATCTCTACATGTTACTCTGGGTCAGATTATCTCTACATGTTACTCTGGGTCAGATTATCTCTACATGTTACTCTGGGTCAGATTATCTCTAGATGTTACTCTGGGCCAGATTATCTCTACATGTTACTCTGCGTCAGATTATCTCTACATGTTACTCTGGGTCAGATTATCTCTAGATGTTACATCTAATATTTTGTGTAGTCATTTTATGGATATTCATAACATTGCTTCTATGTAACTACCCGTTCATGTTGCTGTTGGTTATTATTGGTGATTTTTATAATATACTGTAGGCTAATAATAATTAATGAAGACTGAGGTCTGGGGCTGGGGGCACCTAGAGGTCTTAGCCTGCCTCATGCTCTGACGGAGGATTCCTTAGGTTATGAAGACTGAGGTCTGGGGCTGGGGGGAACCAGAGGTCTTAGCCTACGTCATGCTCTGACGGAGGATTCCTTAGGTTATGAAGACTGAGGTCTGGGTCTGACCTCAGTCTTCCTTAGCTCCTTTTCTGACTTGTGGATTGTGACTCAGTTGCACGGCGGTTTAACCCCGACCTTCAGTTTACAGCGAAGAGACGAGGCAGGAAGTTCAACTGTAGAGAGAGAGAGAGAGAGAGAGAAGACAGGAAGGAAGGAAGCTCTCTCTCTCTCGTTCTCTGTCTCTCTCTCTCTCTCTCTCTCTCTCTCAGTCACTCTCAGTTTGGGCAGAAATGGGCCATAAAGTCCTCGTCGGTTTCACATGGGAGGAATTCCTCTTTCTCAGTTTCTCTTTTTCTCTCTTTCTCTGTTTCTCTGTTTCTCTCTCTCTCTGTTTCCATCGCTCGTTCTGGCGTAGCCGGGTCTCGGTCTGAAGAACCACAAAGATTTCCTTCTGAGTAGGTTCGATACCAGGAAAGTCCTCGTTTCTGCTTCCAGTTAAACCGTGCTGTCTGAACCCTCTGATTCACCTGTATGTGGCCAAGACATTTTCATTGTGATGCACCCGTGCTGCGTAATGGTGAGTAAGACACAATTTAAGCACAGCTGTCACTTGAACACAACAACTCCAGAATGATGTGAGGGATCCAATCCAGTAAGCCCGTTCAGAGGTTGGTGAGGCCCTACAACAGATAGAAATGTGAGAGGTGGTCGAGGAGGTCGAGAAGGTCGAGGGGGTCGAGGAGGTCGAGGAGGTCGAGGTGGTCGAGGGGGTTGAGGAGGTCGAGGGGGTCGAGGTGGTCGAGGGGGTCGAGGGGGTCGAGGAGGTCGAGGAGGTCGAGGAGGTCAAGAGGGTTCGAGGAGGTCGAGGGGGTCGAGGTGTTCGAGGTGGTCGAGGGGGTCGAGGTGGTCAAGAGGGTTCGAGGAGGTCGAGGGGATCAAGGGGGTCAAGGGGGTCGAGGTGTTTGAGGAGGTCGAGGAGGTCAAGGGGGTCAAGGGGGTCGAGGTGTTTGAGGAGGTCGAGGTGGTCGAGTAGGTCAATGGGGTCGAGGGGGTCGAGTCCTGTGATGTGGAAGAAGTCCTGTGGCCCGACCCAGTACGGAGACCTGATGCTGGGGCTGAGTAATGCACTTATTTGTGTATTTTTGTACTTTATTTTGACATAGGCTTACTACACACTCAAGAAAATGACTCATTGGATGAACTCAATTAAAGTGTGGGCAAGATTTCCATCCAATAAATATGTAGCCCCAACTTAAACTAAGTACATCCATTCAACAGTTTATCAGTTAGCCTGATTAATTTATCATCATATGGATACAACAGATTATAAATAGTAAATAAAAAGTTAGCCTAAATTATTTTTTTTCAAATAGAAACAGTAGTATGTCATTGAGTTAGCCTAACACATTTTTATCAAATTCAACTGAAATTAAATAATTACATTAACTGAATGAAATTGATTTACATTTGTCTAACTCAAATGTGCATAATTATTGGAAAATATACAAATTAATTTTTCATTTGACCCCCCCCCCCATTAACTTACACATGAGACAAACCTGGTTGACACTTTTTTTATTGAAATACATTAAGATTTGAACATATTTTACTTAGAGCCCCTCTACTCAAATGTTTTTCTTCTCACTCCTCTTGTTGGCTGTTTGAGCTTCACTGTGCTGTATAATGTAAAATAGAATGAGCTTTATTGATCCTCATAGGGGACGTTCACATATTACCACAGCTCACAAAACATAGCTGCGATATGTGAACTTCCCCAGTGGGGATCACTGAAGTGCCATCTATTCTACATTATTCTACACAGTGAACCCCAAACAAAGTGCAGTTTGAGACATAAAAGGCTGTTTTCACACTCATCTGCTAAAAGTGGGAATATTCTCCAAGCTTAGTGAAAATCCAGTTTTAAGTGGCAGGCCTACTGGCTCGATTTGTGTTATCCCAACTAATTTGGACTTCAAGTCTGATCCAATATTCAATTCATATTAATGTGATGTAAACTTGAAGCTGTAAAGTGCACATACACTGAACATGGGTGTGCAGTACTTCATGCATGTAACACATGCACCCAATAACATGAGAATGTTACTGCACCACTGGACATCTCGAGTCCAGCAGGACAACTTTATGAAATGTGCTCATTAATAGATTCTGGAAATTCTATGAGGTAGGAGTAGATTCCCCTTCTAAGGATTTACATGTGAAAAGTATACTTTTTCTGCGTAAAAACAAACAAGACAAATTATGCAGATTTGTATGCGTCTTAATACTAATGTCTGGAGGGCATCGTCAAACAACAATATCAAGATATTAACTTTTTTACTAGATAAAATACAGGTATATGAACTTGAAGTAACAGTATACTGGTACAAAGGAATGGCCAGCTATCCCAAATCTCAACAACAAAGACACTATAGCCTACACATTTTTCAGTGTGTCCCTTAGTGAAGTTTGACACTCCTGCTATGGCTGATAGAACACACTGCAAATCCTCTATATTTGGATAAGTGTATATCCCCATGCTGGGTCCCTTTCTGCATCCTCAGTCGCCGGTGCCCGAACACCTCAAAACACAGAAAACACCACAAGTGTTTAATAAAAGACGGACAGAGAACGAAGGGGACAACTTCATCACATTGGGGGAAGTGACAATAATTAGCCAATTAACCACAAGGCTTTGTCGTTATAAATGAAGTGCGCCATGGGAGAAGTAAGAGGAAGGAACTGTAGAAGTAAGAGGAAGGAACTGTTCAACATGACAACCATTAGGTGATGAACTTACCAGATATTCTTTGAAGAAGGGGTCTGGGTCTTCATTGGGGTAGATGACGAAGCCTCTCAGGATACACTCCCTCCTGGTGGTGTCACACTGAAGCAGGGGTGAAAACATGAGACACAGTTTAGCCAAATGTGTTGTTATGGTGACACAGGGAAGGAGCAGGTTGTCTGAAGATCTAACCCCTAAATGCCCCAACAAGCAAGTTTGTAGCTGTCTTGCATGTTTTACATGAAATGTACCAAATGAAAAAAGCATAGTATTTGGATAAAAGCACTATACAAGTAGGCCATTAAAAAATGTGTTTTAATAAGCAGCTAAGTACATTATATGCATTTGAACTAACCAGATCTGTGATGGACAGGACTTCCTTAACCCTCGGCCCCTTCACTCCTCCTCTGCCCTCCAGCTTCTAGAGTCAGACGCTTTACCAGGACTCGCCATTTTATAACACCTTTACTCTAAAAAAGGGAGGATGACAAAAACCAAAAGAATAAATTAATTATATTTGCGATACAAAAAAACAGCTTGTGATTATGTAAGTCTGGCATCAAGAGCTCTTACCATCACTAGGATGCTGCCACGAGCTGCTTTACACCTTAAACTGCAGAATATAAGATACATGTATTAGATACATATATAAGATACATATATTAGATACATATATTAGATACATGTATTAGATACATGTATTAGATACATGTATTAGATACATATATTAGATACATGTATTAGATACATGTATTAGATACATGTATTAGATACATATATTAGATACATGTATTAGATACATATATTAGATACATATATTAGATACATAACAGCCACAATCACTGTAATTAGTGTCAGCTGAGAGGTGTGTAGTAACCACTGTGTAAGAGATGATAGTCCTCTAGTGTCAGCTGTGTGTAGTAACCACTGTGTAAGAGACGATAGTCCTCTAGTGTCAGCTGTGTGTAGTAACCACTGTGTAAGAGACGATAGTCCTCTAGTGTCAGCTGTGTGTAGTAACCACTGTGTAAGAGACGATAGTCCTCTAGTGTCAGCTGTGTGTAGTAACCACTGTGTAAGAGACGATAGTCCTCTAGTGTCAGCTGTGTGTAGTAACCACTGTGTAAGAGACGATAGTCCTCTAGTGTCAGCTGTGTGTAGTAACCACTGTGTAAGAGACGATAGTCCTCTAGTGTCAGCTGTGTGTAGTAACCACTGTGTAAGAGACGATAGTCCTCTAGTGTCAGCTGTGTGTAGTAACCACTGTGTAAGAGACGATAGTCCTCTAGTGTCAGCTGTGTGTAGTAACCACTGTGTAAGAGACGATAGTCCTCTAGTGTCAGCTGAGTGTAGTAACCACTGTGTAAGAGACGATAGTCCTCTAGTGTCAGCTGAGTGTAGTAACCACTGTGTAAGAGACGATAGTCCTCTAGTGTCAGCTGTGTGTAGTAACCACTGTGTAAGAGACGATAGTCCTCTAGTGTCAGCTGAGTGTAGTAACCACTGTGTAAGAGACGATAGTCCTCTAGTGTCAGCTGAGTGTAGTAACCACTGTGTAAGAGACGATAGTCCTCTAGTGTCAGCTGAGTGTAGTAACCACTGTGTAAGAGACGATAGTCCTCTAGTGTCAGCTGAGTGTAGTAACCACTGTGTAAGAGACGATAGTCCTCTAGTGTCAGCTGAGTGTAGTAACCACTGTGTAAGAGACGATAGTCCTCTAGTGTCAGCTGAGTGTAGTAACCACTGTGTAAGAGATGATAGTCCTCTAGTGTCAGCTGTGTGTAGTAACCACTGTGTAAGAGACGATAGTCCTCTAGTGTCAGCTGAGTGTAGTAACCACTGTGTAAGAGACGATAGTCCTCTAGTGTCAGCTGAGTGTAGTAACCACTGTGTAAGAGACGATAGTCCTCTAGTGTCAGCTGAGTGTAGTAACCACTGTGTAAGAGACGATAGTCCTCTAGTGTCAGCTGAGTGTAGTAACCACTGTGTAAGAGACGATAGTCCTCTAGTGTCAGCTGTGTGTAGTAACCACTGTGTAAGAGACGATAGTCCTCTAGTGTCAGCTGTGTGTAGTAACCACTGTGTAAGAGACGATAGTCCTCTAGTGTCAGCTGTGTGTAGTAACCACGGGGGGTGCCTCAGCTCACAGGGAGCAGCTGGTCTGCAGTAAGCCACTTCTTATTTATTACTTTAGAAGACACAGTGGTCAGTATTGTGCCAATATGCCTCCTCGCTGTGTTGTGTGAAATATATGGAAAGGGCGGGTCTAAAATAAAAAAGTGAGTGAAATGGCACCCTCGATAATGTCTGCTTGTCGATAAATCAATCGTTGCGATATTACTATAGACGATACATATCTCACACCCTGGTGGCTCTTCTTTTTTTAGAATGAATTTGACAGGTGAATTATCACATTGTACTGTTTTCTTTGTTACATAATACATCCAAATGCTGAATTTGGCACGTCGGTATGTTTTACAATTTATTCTTGATTCATCCTCATGTCAATATGACTGTATATATGTTAGAGTGCGGATCGGGCCGGATTTTTCTGTCCGAACCCGACCCGCGTCCGACAGAGCAGTAAGATTTTCTGTCCGAACCCGACCCGAGCCCGACAGGCATTAAGATATTTATGTCCGAGCCCGACCCGAGCCCGACACAGTTAAAATCGCATTTGTTTCTCATACTAATGAGACATGTACGTTTGTTTGTGTGGAAAGCCGCTTTTATTAAGTAATTGTAGGAAGGCATTCGGAAATGTCAACAGATCCATCTAATCTCAACAGATGAGCGCATCAATGCACAGCTGACTTTCCTTCGTTTTCAATAGTTTTAAAATCTCCTGCGGCCAACTTCTTTTTAACATCTTCCATCGTTGCGCTGCCACATGGAGCTTAATACGCACGTCTTTGGTTGTCACAGCACACAGGAAGACGGATGTTAGGGTAATATTTGACATTTATTTTAATCCAAAAACGAACATTTGCATCAGGTGAAACAGGCCCATTGGATACCTACATAATAAGCTGTTTTAAATTCAAAATGTTCAATGCCTTATCGTGCTGATGTGACCGAGCCCGACCCGAACCCGAGCATCCTTTCTAAAAATCTGTCCGAACCCGGCCCGACCCGTCGGGTACCGTCGGGTCCCGTCGGGCTCGGGTCGGGTATCCATCCTCTAATATATGTACAGTATATACAGTGTGTGTGTGTGTGTGTGTATAGATAGATAATACAGGAGTCCACATTTTATTACTGCAATAGTTTCATGTATTTCATTTGATAGATGCCTTTTCAAGATCAACCCAGACAAGGGACTGAAAGTGGAGAAGAAGGCTCCAGAAAGCAGCTGGCGGTCGGTCCAAAGGTTCTTCCCTGATAACAAAACTCTCGGACTATGAACAGAGGGAGGACAAAGACCCCCTTCAGAAGGGGGACCATTGCAGTCCAGTGTCCCTAGTTGCCCAGTTCATGTTGGTCTCACTAGTGTTCTTTAATTGTTGTCAAATAGTACCACTTTGACCCAGATGAATACTAGGTACACATTGTATCCATCTTTCGAATATAGAAGTGGTTCACAGTACTGGACAAAGTTTTTAAAGTACTGACTTTACATGTTATTGCTTGCTTTGTGTTTTTATTTCACTGGGAACATGCTGAACTGTGAACTGGTCTTGAACTGAAGCAGGACCCTGTTGGACTGCTAGCCCCGCCACGTTAACCTGGGTCAGCAGGTGCGTTGCTAGAGCATTGACTGTTTCTCTTCTAATAGAATAATAAAATTCTAATAAAACACACGTTGAACCGTAGGAAGTGTGTCCTGGTTGTTTTATTGTTAAGCTAAATCTCCTTTTTTATAGTTTGCCATTTAACTGCTCTATTTTTACGTGATTAGGTTTTACCGTTATTTTACGATAATGTTTTGCCGGAATATTACCGTTTTTTAACTTTTTTATTTTTTTACAGTGTAGACCTGCTCTATCTGTAAATTATAGAGCGGTCTAGACCTGCTCTATGTGTAAATTATAGAGTGGTCTAGACCTGCTCTACCTGTAAATTATAGAGTGGTCTAGACCTGCTCTACCTGTAAATTATAGAATGGTTTAGACCTGCTCTACCTGTAAATTATAGAATGGTTTAGACCTGCTCTATCTGTAAATTATAGAGTATAATACTGTTATTACTCAGCCAGATCTTAAATACTGTGTTTTCTCTATGAAGTCTGGTGCAGCCCCTCGGCCTGTGTGTTATCAGGACTATCAGGACTACTTTATTGGTGCTTTACTGGGGGAATGTCTTTACAGCTCAATCTCAGCTGATAAGACAAGTACACATCACACCCATAAAAACATGGCAACATATCACAGGACATAGTAAACGGTCTCAGTAATACTTCAGCTGGGCAGCTTTATATGTACACACAAATAACAAGAGCTGTAGTAGAGCCGTCAGCTGTCTGAGGGGTGATCCGTGATCCAGATCCAGACTCAGACTCAGACTGGTTCTCCAGACTCAGACTAGTTCTGTTGTTTTTTTTTTTACAGTCTAGACCTGCTCTATCTGTAGATTATAGAGCGGTCTAGACCTGCTCTATCTGTAAATTATAACTCTTGTTATGAATTATTCTAAATAAAACTGAATTGAATTGTTTTGTTTTGAGGTGTTCAACATGGGAATCGAACCCTCGGCTGCTATGGAAACGCTGCGGCCATTCTTCTTTACATCACAGCCTGCACGCGCCTTACACCTCTCTGGGGGGGGGTCCCTGCGTTGTGTTCCCCTAACAGCTGGTATTAATATTAATAATATACAGTCTATGGGTTAATATTAATAATATACAGTCTATGGGTTAATATTAATAATATACAGTCTATGGGTTAATATTAATAATATACAGTCTATGGGTTACTATTAATAATATACAGTCTATGGGTTACTATTAATAATATACAGTCTATGGGTTAATATTAATAATATACAGTCTATGGGTTAATATTAATAATATACAGTCTATGGGTTACTATTAATAATATACAGTCTATGGGTTACTATTAATAATATACAGTCTATGGGTTACTATTAATAATATACAGTCTATGGGTTAATATTAATAATATACAGTCAATGGGTTACTATTAATAATATACAGTCTATGGGTTAATATTAATAATATACAGTCTATGGGTTAATATTAATAATATAGTCTATGGGTTAATATTAATAATATACAGTCTATGGGTTAATATTAATAATATACAGTCTATGGGTTAATATTAATAATATACAGTCTATGGGTTACTATTAATAATATACAGTCTATGGGTTAATATTAATAATATACAGTCAATGGGTTACTATTAATAATATACAGTCTATGGGTTAATATTAATAATATACAGTCTATGGGTTAATATTAATAATATACAGTCTATGGGTTAATATTAATAATATACAGTCTATGGGTTAATATTAATAATATACAGTCTATGGGTTAATATTAATAATATACAGTCTATGGGTTACTATTAATAATATACAGTCTATGGGTTACTATTAATAATATACAGTCTATGGGTTACTATTAATAATATACAGTCTATGGGTTAATATTAATAATATACAGTCAATGGGTTACTATTAATAATATACAGTCTATGGGTTAATATTAATAATATACAGTCTATGGGTTAATATTAATAATATAGTCTATGGGTTAATATTAATAATATACAGTCTATGGGTTACTATTAATAATATACAGTCTATGGGTTAATATTAATAATATACAGTCTATGGGTTACTATTAATAATATACAGTCTATGGGTTAATATTAATAATATACAGTCAATGGGTTACTATTAATAATATACAGTCTATGGGTTAATATTAATAATATACAGTCTATGGGTTAATATTAATAATATACAGTCTATGGGTTAATATTAATAATATACAGTCTATGGGTTACTATTAATAATATACAGTCTATGGGTTAATATTAATAATATACAGTCTATGGGTTAATATTAATAATATACAGTCAATGGGTTACTATTAATAATATACAGTCTATGGGTTAATATTAATAATATACAGTCTATGGGTTAATATTAATAATATACAGTCTATGGGTTAATATTAATAATATACAGTCTATGGGTTAATATTAATAATATACAGTCAATGGGTTACTATTAATAATATACAGTCTATGGGTTACTATTAATAATATACAGTCTATAGGTTAATATTAATAATATACAGTCTATGGGTTACTATTAATAATATACAGTCTATGGGTTAATATTAATAATATACAGTCTATGGGTTAATATTAATAATATACAGTCTATGGGTTAATATTAATAATATACAGTCTATGGGTTAATATTAATAATATACAGTCTATGGGTTAATATTAATAATATACAGTCTATGGGTTAATATTAATAATATACAGTCTATGGGTTAATATTAATAATATACAGTCTATGGGTTACTATTAATAATATACAGTCTATGGGTTAATATTAATAATATACAGTCTATGGGTTAATATTAATAATATACAGTCTATGGGTTACTATTAATAATATACAGTCTATGGGTTAATATTAATAATATACAGTCTATGGGTTAATATTAATAATATACAGTCTATGGGTTAATATTAATAATATACAGTCTATGGGTTAATATTAATAATATACAGTCTATGGGTTAATATTAATAATATACAGTCTATGGGTTAATATTAATAATATACAGTCTATGGGTTAATATTAATAATATACAGTCTATGGGTTAATATTAATAATATACAGTCAATGGGTTAATATTAATAATATACAGTCTATGGGTTAATATTAATAATATACAGGGTTAGGGTAACCCTACACCGTATGGGGGGAGGGGGGGGGCGTCCCTCTTCCTGTTTACAGCCAGTACCTGGGAGGGGCGCGTGCACGCGCTGCGCGTCAGACTCTGACTGTTTTTGTGTTTCTGGCGGTTTCTCTCCGTCGGAGCCCCCCCCCCTCCCCTCGCTCAGCTGCTTCCGCGTGTCTCGCGCTGTAAAAGGTATTAAATATTAAATATTAATAAATATCTGTATTGCAGTGTCACGCGGTCCTACGTGTGCGTGCTGTCGCGCGCGTTGGACGTTCACTTCTTACCGGCTGCGCCTTTTTTGGGGATTTTAAGTTCAAATAACCGTGAAATGTGTTAATTAGCTCTGAACGTCACCCGTAAAACTGGTGGGGGGGGGGGCTTGACAAGGACATTAATATTTAAAGTAACTTGAGTAGGTTACCCCCCCCCCACCAACCCGGAAGTTTCCCGAGAGAAGTCCTGTTAGACTTTCTCTGGCTCGGACTCGTGTTGTGTGACGCGATAATAAAGGTTGCGTGGCGACCTGACGTCCTAAAACGATCAAAATTAACTTTTATTGGCCGTGCAGCGTGGGGACGTGACTCGCTGGACCGGGTCGCAGGTGGAGGGCTGCAGGCTTCAGGTCAGCAAGGTGAGTCAGGCACAGACCCGAGGCATCCGGATCTTAAATACTGCGTTTTCTCCATGAAGTCTGGTACAGAAAGCTGTTATTACTCAGCCAGATCTTAAATACTGCGTTTTCTCCATGAAGTCTGGTACAGAAAGCTGTTATTACTCAGCCAGATCTTAAATACTGCGTTTTCTCCATGAAGTCTGGTACAGAAAGCTGTTATTACTCAGCCAGATCTTAAATACTGCGTTTTCTCCATGAAGTCTGGTACAGAAAGCTGTTATTACTCAGCCAGATCTTAAATACTGCGTTTTCTCCATGAAGTCTGGTACAGAAAGCTGTTATTACTCAGCCAGATCTTAAATACTGCGTTTTCTCCATGAAGTCTGGTACGGAAAGCTGTTATTACTCAGCCAGATCTTAAATACTGCGTTTTCTCCATGAAGTCTGGTACAGAAAGCTGTTATTACTCAGCCAGATCTTAAATACTGCGTTTTCTCCATGAAGTCTGGTACAGAAAGCTGTTATTACTCAGCCAGATCTTAAATACTGCGTTTTCTCCATGAAGTCTGGTACAGAAAGCTGTTATTACTCAGCCAGATCTTAAATACTGCGTTTTCTCCATGAAGTCTGGTACAGAAAGCTGTTATTAGTGTTCTATAACTAGTTATCAGTGTAAAATATATAAAACACAAAAGCATAAACAAGACTAATAAGTTCTTCCATTGAAGTTGGTTGTCGTTATCTTTCAGGTTGAACCTGTAAAACATGTTCTACACATTGAAGCACATGGTGGATTATCTTGGCCTGTCTGATGAAACTATGTTCAGCGTTTTCTCTATAAAGTCTGGTACAGAAAGCTGTTATTACTCCTTAAATACTGCGTTTTCTCTATGAAGTCTGGTACAGAAAGCTGTTATTACTCAGCCAGATCTTAAATACTGCATTTTCTCCATAAAGTCTGGTACAAAAAGCTGTTATTACTCAGCCAGATCTTAAATACTGTGTTTTCTCTATGAAGTCTGGTACGGAAAACTGTTATTACTCAGCCAGATCTTAAATACTGCATTTTCTCCATGAAGTCTGGTACAGAAAGCTGTTATTACTCAGCCAGATCTTAAATACTGCGTTTTCTCCATGAAGTCTGGTACAGAAAGCTGTTATTACTCAGCCAGATCTTAAATACTGTGTTTTCTCCATGAAGTCTGGTACGGAAAACTGTTATTACTCAGCCAGATCTTAAATACTGCGTTTTCTCCATGAAGTCTGGTACAGAAAGCTGTTATTACTCAGCCAGATCTTAAATACTGCGTTTTCTCTATGAAGTCTGGTACGGAAAACTGTTATTACTCAGCCAGATCTTAAATACTGCGTTTTCTCTATGAAGTCTTGTACAGAAAACTGTTATTACTCAGCCTGTACCAGACTTCATGGAGAAAACGCAGTATTTAAGATCTGGCTGAGTAATAACAGGAGTAAACGGTCTCAGTAATACTTCAGCTGGGCAGCTTTATATGTACACACAAATAACAAGAGCTGTAGTAGAGCCGTCAGCTGTCTGAGGGGTGATCCGTGATCCAGATCCAGATCCAGACTCTGGCTCAGACTGGTTCTCCAGACTCAGACTGGTTCTCCAGACTCAGACTGGTTCTGCAGACTCAGACTAGTTCTGCAGACTCAGACTGACTCAGACTGGTTCTCCAGACTCAGACTGGTTTTGTCCTTGCTGATCTCTTAGTCAGCATTCTTCTGGAAGATCAGTACAGGTCAACACAGATCTGTAGACCTGGTCCTGTCCCAAGAAAGTTGGGGAGACCGGCCGATCCGGTTTTCATGTTCCAGAGGAATCTGACATGACCCTGTAGATCAGTTCTCTGTCTCTCTGTCTGTAGATCCTGCAACTCCTGAACCTGCAGACTGAACTGGACCAGAACCATCGGGACTAACAGAGACCCACTGAGACGTCAGAGACCCACAAAGACATCAGAAACCCACAAAGACCCATCAAGACATCAGAGACCCACAAAGACCAACCGAGACATCCGAGACACCAGAGACCCACAGAGACCCTCAGAGACATAAGAGACCCACAGACCCACCAAGACCACAGAGATATCAGAGACCCATCGAGACACCAGAGACAGCGATGCAGATGTACATGATGAACATTAAAGCTCTGACTGCTATCCTGCTGATTCTGCTCCCTGTGGGGTGAGTTTATTATATGTGTGTACATATATATATATATATATATATATATATATATATATATATATATACTGTATATATATTATATATACTGTGTATATATATATTATATATCAGGACGCTGACTTCTTATGGATTTTTAATTAATTTTATTGTATTAATTTAATGTTTCTGCTTTAACCCTCAGACTCTACTACTGCTACTACTACAAGTCCCAGTACAGGTAACACACACACACACACACAGACAGACAATAAGACACACACACACAGGAGGTCATGTGATCAGTTTTTTAGGCTGAGAGGTCAGTAGCCGCTTCTCAATGTCAAGGATCCTTCCATGGTAGGACTAGTCCTTCAGGTCAGGTCCTTCCTTGGTAGAACTAGTCCTTCAGGTCAGCTCCTTCCTTGGTAGGACTAGTCCTTCAGGTCCGGTCCTTCCTTGGTAGGACTAGTCCTTCAGGTCAGGTCCTTCCTTGGTAGGACTAGTCTTTCAGGTCCGGTCCTTCTTTGGTAGAACTAGTCCTTCAGGTCAGGTCCTTCCTTGGTAGGACTAGTCTTTCAGGTCCGGTCCTTCCTTGGTAGGACTAGTCTTTCAGGTCCGGTCCTTCCTTGGTAGAACTAGTCCTTCAGGTCCGGTCCTTCCTTGGTAGGACTAATCCTTCCAGCTCAGGTCCTTCCTTGGTAGGACTAGTCCTTCAGGTCCGGTCCTTCCTTGGTAGGACTAATCCTTCAGGTCAGGTCCTTCCAGGTCGGATAGGACTAGTGTGTTTGTGTGTGTGTGTGTGTGTGTGTGTGTGTGTGCAGAGTGTGTGTCTATCAGTGTGTGTGTGTGACAGCTTATTTGCATGTTGACTCACCATTAGAATACAGAGAGGTGTGGTGGGGTGGGTTTGGTTACACTGAGACTGAACTAGAAACACACACAGACACACACACACACAGACACACACACAGACAGACAGACACACAAAAACACACACATGATGTTGTCCACAGTCCCCTATTTGTGTTAACGTGTTGTTTTATCTGTGTGTGTGTATTTGTGTGTCTGTGTGTGTGTGTGTGTGTGTGTGTGTGTGTGTGTGTGTGTGTGCTGTCTGTCTGTGTGTGTCTGTGTGTATGTGTGTGTCTGTGTGTGTCTGTGTGTGTGTGTCTGTGTGTGTCTGTGTGTGTGTGTCTGTGTGTCTGTGTGTCTGTGTGTGTGTAGCAGTGTCATCGGTCCACCGTGTTCTGTCAGCTGTTTGATGCCAGATCAAAAGAACAGGTCAGTGTGTGTGTAGACATAAATATACATAAATATATACAGTGAGGAAAATAAGTATTTGAACATGCTGCTATTTTGCAAGTTCTCCCACTTAGAAATCATGGAGGGGTCTGAAATTGTCATCGTAGGTGCATGTCCACTGTGAGAGACATCATCTAAAAAAAACATCCAGAAATCACAATGTATGATTTTTTTAATTATTTATTTGTATGATACAGCTGCAAATAAGTATTTGAACACCTGAGAAGATCAATGTTAATATTTGGTCCAGTAGCCTTTGTTTGCAGTTCCAGAGGTCAAACGTTTCCTGTAGTTCTTCACCAGGTTTGACACACTGCAGAAGGGATTTTGGCCCACTCCTCCACACAGATCTTCTCTAGATCAGTCAGGTTTCTGGGCTGTCGCTGAGAAACACGGAGTTTGAGGGTGTTCATACTTATTTTCCTCACTGTATATATATATATATATATATATATATATATATATATATATATTATATTCCTTCACAGTCAAAGCATTGTGCCACCCCTGCCAGTCTCTCTCTCTGCCTGTCTGTCTTCCTGTCTGTCACTGTCTCTCTTTCTACCTGTCTCTCTGTCTGTCTTCCTGTCTGTCTGTCTGTCTGGCTGTCTGTCTGTCACTGTCTCTCTTTCTACCTGTCTCTCTGTCTGTCTGTCTGTCTGTCACTGTCTCTCTTTCTACCTGTCTCTCTGTCTTTCTACCTGTCTCTCTGTCTGTCTGTCTCTCTGTGTAGAGTTCCTGATGATGTCATCCCTGAAGGTTACGTGTTCCACCTGAAAACTCCTGACCAGTAAGTATCTTCATCACAGACAGGTAGACAGACAGGTAGACAGACATATCATTTCTATAAATGATTTGATGCTTTACCACAGGAGCCTGCTCAGCCTGCACAGTGAGTACAAAACAGCGGTTAGCTAATGGCTGGCTAGCCGTTAGCAGGGGGAGCACAGCTAACGGGTACCTAGCAGTTAGCAGGGAAACAGGGTGACCAGAGCTAATGGTTAGCTAGCAGTTAGCAGGGGGATCAGAGGTAGCGGTAAGCTAGCAGTTAGCAGGGGGAGCAGACCTAATGGTAAGCTAGCAGTTAGCAGGGGGCTCAGAGCTAATGGTAAGCTACCTGTTAGTAGGGGAGCACTGGCCAACTAGAACAGAACGGATATGTCACAGTGGAGATGGCAGCGCTAACGGTGTAACAGTGCTAACAGCGCTAACAGCGTTCTGATGATTGTGTTTCAGTCTGAAGTACAACCAGCCGAGCATCGTGAACGGGTGAGTCTTCAATGTTGTCTTCAGTGATCACATGGTCAGTTTGCATATGTCAGATGATTAATTAACAAGGAAGTTACAGACGGAACTCGCTAGATGCTAACGAGAGACTGTCACTGTGTGTGATGATGTCACTGTGTGTGATGATGTCACCCTGCAGCCGGACGGACGTGGTGGCGGTGACGCCCTGGCTGGCGCCCATCGTGTGGGAGGGCACCTTTAACCCCGTCCTGCTCGACAGCATCTACAGGCAGCAGGACATCAGCATCGCAGTCACCGTGTTCGCTGTGGGGAAGTAAGTATGACATCACAGCTCGGGGGGGGGCGGGGGGGGACATCAGCATCGCAGTCACCGTGTTCGCTGTGGGGAAGTAAGTATGACATCACAGCTCGGGGGGATGAATCGACACAGAGAGAGAGACAGACATTATTATTATTATTATTAAAAATGATAATAATAATACTGATACTGAAGGTCCTGTGTGACCTTTGACCTTCAGGTACATCCGGTTCCTGAAGGTCCTGTGTGACCTTTGACCTTTAGGCACATCCGGTTCCTGAAGGTCCTGTGTGACCTTTGACCTTTAGGCACATCCGGTTCCTGAAGGTCCTGTGTGACCTTTGACCTTCAGGTACATCCGGTTCCTGAAGGTCCTGTGTGACCTTTGACCTCCAGGTACATCCGGTTCTTGAAGGTCCTGTGTGACCTTTGACCTTCAGGTACATCCGGTTCCTGAAGGTCCTGTGTGACCTTTGACCTCCAGGTACATCCGGTTCCTGAAGGTCCTGTGTGACCTTTGACCTTTGACCTCCAGGTACATCCGGTTCCTGAAGGACTTCCTGGAGACAGCGGAGCAGCACTTCTTTGTGGGCTTCAACGTGCACGTGTATGTGTTCACGGACCATCCAGACCAGGTGCCAACAGTCAAGATGGCCGCCGGCCGGCAGGTAACCAGGCTCATAATAATAACAATAATAACTAGAAAAATTTAGCAGAAATTTTATCAGTGTGCCTCCTACTTGGTGCACATGCAAATATCAATAAAACTTAAAAAAAAACAAATAAGTGTCTTAACCCTCCAGAGATATAACTTTTTAAAACCTATTTAAGACCTTAGGACGTGTGTGTGTGTGTCTGTGTGTGTGTCTGAGATAGATGTTCGACAGACAGACATACAGAATATGGTTGCCTGGTTACTAAGGACCAATAGGAAGCCTTTCATCTCTGTGATGTCATCTCTTTGATCTGTAATCAGTTAACGACTGCACCTGGCACCTGCTGTCACCAGCTATTCAGACACTGAACAAGCTCTCAAACAAATGATCATATCATAAAAGGGATACTAGCTCCATAAAATAAGGTGCTCGTGGGCACCAGAAGGCCTTTGTGAACGTATTGATATAATATTTATGTGGATAAACTTAGAAATGTGGGCGTATCAGCGATGTAAAAAAGTGCTTCGCTCTGCGTTCTGCTCAGAAATGTGGACGATGTTTAACATGGCGGTGAATGGAGGAAGATTGGGAACTCTTGTCATTTGAAAGCTCGCTGAGCAAAAAGTATAATTCATATCACATACATGAGCACATTGGCTGAAACTAGACAAGAATACCTACGTTTTGATGTATAAATTGGCCATGACAAGATAGAATTGTTGGTGTGGGAGCAAGTTATAGAGAGAGAACCGAGATGATTTATTTTAATCTCCCCACTCTGTCCTCCACTCTAGCTCTCAACATTCACCACATACACACACATTGGAAAATCTGAGCCGGTCTGAAAACGGGACGATACGTAAACTGTGATTTGGGAGAAACCGTGCTTGATATCTGAACGCCCATTCAGCCCAATAAACGCCAAAGTCTTGTCTTTGGTTTAAACTTTTAATCATGTTTCTACGTTAAAGTATGGCGATACAGCACGGTCCCAAAGAGGGGGGGTTGGAGCGATGTCCCGAACATTTCCCATTCAAGTCTATGAGACATTTTTTGCCGTTTTTTGCAGATTTCGTGAAAACCGCGCGGCAAATCTCTTAGAAAAGTCATAGCCCACCATTCCCGATCATTACACACGTTTTGATGTATTTTGTGTGCGTGTGTTG
Source organism: Etheostoma nigrum (assembly GCA_029931835.1). Lineage (NCBI taxonomy): Eukaryota > Metazoa > Chordata > Actinopteri > Perciformes > Percidae > Etheostoma > Etheostoma nigrum. The sequence goes on along the minus strand of JAQOOF010000030.1, from coordinate 180,536 downwards.
GCAACGCTCCCGGACTAGTAGCGGGACAAAAATCTGGCGGAAGAATAATAATAAGTATGGGCGATAATAGTCATTGCGCCGATGTGCTGACCCCCCCTCTCCCCCCAGCTGACGGTGCGCTCGGTGCCGTGTTGTTGTTGTAGTTGTTGACCCCCCCTCTTCCCCCAGCTGACGGTGCGCTCGGTGCCGTGTTGTTGTTGTTGTTAACCCCCCCTCTCCCCCCCAGCTGACGGTGCGCTCGGTGCCGGGCTCCAGCCGCTGGCAGGAGATCTCCGCCCGCCGGATGGAGCTGATCCAGAAGCTGATCGAGGAGGAGCTCCGTAACCGTAGCAACTACATCTTCTGCCTGGACGTGGACTCGCAGTTCCACGGCCGCTGGGGGGTCGAGTCCCTGGGGGGGCTGGTCGCCGTCATCCACCCAGGTCAGTCCCCCTGCTGAACACGTCCTGCACCTTCAGGGTGGGGTTCTTAACAGGAAGGTTAACTTGTGTTTGTTTAAACTTTTTATTCTGTCTTTATGTAATTATAATTATATATTATTATATAATTATTATATAAGGTGAGATAATTCTAATAATATTAATAACAATAACGTTGCAGGTTACTACCGGGACGAGCGCGGCCGGTTCCCGTACGAGCGCCACCCGGCCTCCACGGCCTACGTGGCGCCCGGCGAGGGCGACTTCTACTACTGCGGGGGGGCGTTCGGCGGCGTCCTGCAGGAGGTCCACCTGCTGGCCAACACCTGCCGCTCCAACCTGCAGGAGGACGCCGCCCACGGCATCGAGGCCGCCTGGCAGGAGGAGAGCCACCTCAACAGGTAGGACCACTTCCTGCCCCCGGACTCCACTTCCTGTCTTCTGACTCCACTTCCTGTCCCCGGACTGGACCACTTCCTGTCCCCTGACGGTACTGCCTGTCCCCTGACTGTACTTCCTGTCTGTACTTCCTGTCCCCTGACGCTACTTTCTGTCCCCTGGTCCAGGTACATGTGGATCCGCAAGCCCAGCAAGGTCTTGTCCCCGGAGTACCTTTGGCAGGACTTCAAACCCAGAAACCCTGAAGTGAAAGTCGTCAGATTCTCTGGAGTCATCAAAAACTACGCTGAGATACGGCCCAACGTCTGAGAGGCGGACCGGACCAGACCAGACTAGACCTGACCAGACTAGACTGAATCAGACCAAACCGGACCATATCGGACTGAACAAAACTGGACCAGACAGGAACACACCGGACCAGACAGGACCAGACTAGACCCACCAGACCAAACCAAACCGGACCAGACCAGACCAGACTAGACTGGACCAGACCAAACCGGACCACACCAGACTGAACCAAACTGGACCAGACCAAACCAAACCGGACCAGACCGGACCAGACCGGACCAGACCGGCGCTCCCTCTCTGTGACTTCTTTGTTTTTTATCTTTGCAAATCAAGGTTTTGACATTTTTACCGTAATTTATTTATTGATCGGACTACGAAGCCCCGGATGGGCCAGCACTCTGGTTCAGGGGCGTCCCCCGCTGGGGGGGCAACCTGGACTCTGGTCCCCCGCTGGGGGAGGAAGCCTGAACTCTAGTCCCCCGCTGGGTGGGAAGCCTGGACTCTGGTTTCTGTTTGTGGGTCTAAGTGACTGATGGGACCAGTTCTTTCTGAGTCTAGTGCTCGACACACACACACACAGTGTGGGGAGGGGGGGGGGGGGATCCTTTATTGACTTATTTAACTTTATTAATCAAGAAGATGCTGTTGTCTTGTTGCTTCGTCTGTAATTTGAATGACAATAATTCTAATTATGATAATTATACTTATTATATTAATGCTATTAATGATAATAATAGTAATAATAACAGTAATGATGATGTTGGCTGAAGGGCTGTAGCTGTCTTCCTCTCAGGTGATCGGGTTCAAACTGAATTAAAATAATCAGGTTTCTGTCTTTGATTCTGTTTCAATAAAGAAATCAATTCATATCGTCATAAAACAGACTCGTGTGTGTGTGTGTCTGTGTGTATGCGTGTGCCTGTGTGTGTGTGTGTTTTTGTGAGTGTGTGTCTGTGTGTATGGAGGTGTGTGTTTGTGTGAGTCTGTGTGTATGCGTGTGCCTGTGTGTGTCTGTGTGCGTATGGAGGTTGTGTGTGTGCTGTGTATGGAGGTGTGTGTTTGTGTAAGTGTGTGTCTGTGTGTGTGTAATAACACTAGTAACAGTTTGTTGTCCTGCTTTGTTGAGTCTGATTGGCTATTGTTGCAGCATCAGATAACGGTGTGTGTGTATGAGTGTGTATGTGTGTGTGTGTGTGTGTGAGTGTGTGTGTGTGTGTGAGTGTGTGTGTGTCTGAAAAACTGAAAAGAGGAAGTAATCACAATGAAAGGAAGTATGTGTGGGAGAGAAGTCTGAAAATCTTATAATGTCAAACTTAGACACACACACACAAAGACATGCACACACACACACACACACAGACATGCACACGCATGCACACGCACACACGCATGCACACACATTAATTAAACTATTTAAACAAATTAAAAAGGGGGTCTGTGTAGAGAGAAAATCAAGGTGCCCTCACGTGCATATGTGTGTGTGTGTGTGTGGGTGTGTGTGTGTATCGTGAGTGTGTGTGTGTGTGTGTGAGGTGTGTGTCTGTGTGCGTGTGAGTGTGTGTATGTGTGTGTGTGTGTGTGTGTGTGTGTGTGGGGGGGGAGGGGGGGCGGAGAGAGGGACATGATTTCATTTCAGGGCGACTGAAGAATGAGAATGAGAGGGAGAGGGGGGGAGGGGGGAGAGATGTCTGAGCGCGCTCAGACCAGTCTCTCTGTCAGCAGACGGAGTGGACGGAGCAGACGGAGCAGACGGAGCGGACGGAGTGGACGGAGCAGACGGAGTGGACGGAGCAGACGGAGCTCAGGGGAATCGAACCTGCGGTGAAACATTGACGTGATGAATAAACAGCAGGAAGCGGCCTCCAGAAAGGTGGGACTCTTCTTCTTCTTCTTCTCCTCCTTCTCCTCCTTCTCCTTCTTCTCCTTCCTCTACTTCTTCTCCTTCTTCTTCTTCTCCTTCTCCTTCTTCTCCTTCTCCTTCTCCTTCTTCTTCTTCTCCTTCTTCTTCTACTTCTTCTTCTCCTTCTTCTTCTTCTTCTTCTCCTTCTCCTTCTTCTCCTTCTTCTTCTTCTCCTTCTCCTTCTTGTCCTTCTTCTTCTTCTTCTTCTCTCTTCTTCTCCTTCTTCTCTGTGGTGGAAGTTTCTGTTACAGCGAGGGAGGAATTTGAGTGTTAGAAGAGACCTTGTTGAAACAAATAAAGACCGGCTGCAAACTGGATTAAAAGTTTAGGTATTCGGTGGAAGGGTTTAATAGTTTTCTGCAGAGAACAATCAAAAATGACAAGAACAGCGTTCACAATGAACAGAGTTACAGAGTGACCAGAGTTCTGAGTCTAACACACAGCATATACCGTTCCTTATGTCCCCGTGCATCTGTCTCTGGTGCGTCCAGAATGACTGTAGCCGTCCTTCTGTCTGAGAAATCAGAGATTTATCTCGTCTGTAGAAGGCTTCATGGCTCCAACCTTGCTTACAGTGGAGAAATGCAGAGTCAGAACATTCTTAGCTGTCTCCAACACTGGAGGACTTATTTTAGGATATACACATATTTCAGAGGAGCATTGAAGGATTTACTTATAATGAAAAAATCCCTTAAGAGATGAACAATTATTGAAAGAAAATCATTGTCTATGTAATTTTCCCATTACATCTCCTTCTTCTCCTTCTTCTTCTCCTCCTTCTTCTCTTCCTTCTTCTCTCTTCTTCTTCTTCTTCTTCTCCTTCTTCTCCTTCTTCTCCTTCTTCTTCTTTCTTCTTCTTCTTCTTCTTCTTCTTCTTCTCTCTTCTTCTTCTTCTTCTGTGGTGTCTCTGTGCCTGGGGCCCTGGTAGTTGATGTGTTACTAATCCTTAATTAAGGATAATAGGTATTTAATGAACCATCCTTGGGTGATTATAACTCAAATAACTCTTTAACGAGCACGCTGGTCTGACAGACACCTGTTGTGGTTGTGGTCCTCCCAGGTGTGTGTCTCCATGGCAACAGGCGTGTGTGTGCTGCTGGGCGTGTGCGCCGGGCTGTGCCGGGCGGTGAACGTGGACACGGCGTTCCCGCTGCTGAAGACCGGCGGAGACGGAAGTCTGTTCGGACTCTCTGTCGCTCTGCACCAAGACCTGCAGACAGACCGCTACCTGTGAGTCACCTGTCTGTGTGTGTGTGTGTGTGTGTGTGTGTGTGTGTGTGTGTGTCTGTCTGTCTGTTTGGGTGGTAGTCTGTGATTTTCAATATGGAACAACATCACATGATCACTATGGGACAACATCACATGATCGTATTGCCATTAGCATTTTTTCATAAAGACATGTGGAAGACATCTGTCTGCTGCAGTGGAATAATGTGAAGCATGAGATATTAACCTGTTACACACGAGGAATTCACACACACGTGTGTGTGTGTGTGCGTGTGTGTGTGTGTGTGTGTGTGTGAAGGTCGCTCACAGGTCAACCAGCTGTCTGTCTCTGCAGTCTCTATGACAACCAAGTCTTTATGTCCTCTGATTGGATTGGCTGCTAATGGACCACACACACACAGTAAAGTTTCCTAGGGGAGGTCAGGGGTCACCAGGGCCTCCCCCTCATTGATTGGCTGAACGAGTGTTCAGACACACACACACACACACACACACACACACACACAGACACACACAGAAACACGCACAAACACATACACACACAAACACACACACACAAACACACACACACACTGTCTGAGTCCTTCAGACGTCCCTTCATTAGTCCCAGGGACAAGGACAAACGTCCCAGGAGACACTAAGCGTCCATCCACCTGTCAATCAAACGATCTGTTAATGATTCATATTTATGACATTTTTAAATGTGACTCTCTCTCTCTCTGTCTCTCTGTCTGTCTCTCTCTGTCTGTCTGTCTGTCTCTCTCTGTCTGTCTCTCTGTCTCTGTCTCTCTCTGTCTGTCTCTCTGTGTCTGTCTTTCTGTTTCTCTGTCTGTCTCTCTCTGTCTGTCTGTCTGTCTGTCTGTCTCTGTCTCTCTGTCTCTCTCTGTCTCTCTCTATTAGCCTATTGGTCGGAGCTCCCAGGGAAAAGGCGGAGCCTAACGTTCCAGCCAATCGGACAGGAGGAGTGTACAGCTGCCCAATCACCACCGACCAATCGGAGTGCAGCAGGATGAAGCTCATAGACCCAGGTAATGTACTAGTAGGCTCGTTGGAGACGAGCCAGGTCTGCGCAGAATCGATCACCGGCCGTTGCATGCTGGGTAGATTTTTGTCCAACTTGATCCCGACTTGCTCTGACGTCATGCACACGTGAGCAACGATGACATCACGAGAGCAAGGCGGCCGCGCAGGTCTGAGACCAGGGGGCGCAGGTCTGAGACCAGAGGGCGCAGGTCTGAGACCAGGGGGCGCAGGTCTGAGACCAGGGGGCGCAGGTCTGAGACCAGAGGGCGCAGGTCTGAGACCAGGGGGCGCAGGTCTGAGACCAGGGGGCCGCAGGTCTGAGACCAGGGGGCGCAGGTCTGAGACCAGGGGGCGCAGGTCTGAGACCAGGGGGCGCAGGTCTGAGACCAGGGGGCGCAGGTCTGAGACGCAGAGGGTGCAGTTGGTTTTCAGCGACTGCAAGAACTTTTTATTGTTTTTGAATCAGAGGATTTTAATTGCTATTTGTCTGATTTAAAGACTTAGCCTATTCTGTCCAGAACACATGTTGTGTGGCTGATAGTTACGTTTAGAAGTCAGAGAGACTAAATCTGATCAGATCTCAGATCATCTCCAGTCTGTTGTTAATTAACATCAGATCATCTCCAGTCTGTTGTTAATTAACATCAGATCATCTCCAGTCTGTTGTTAATTAACATCAGATCATCTCCAGTCTGTTGTTAATTAACATCAGATCATCTCCAGTCTGTTGTTAATTAACATCAGATCATCTCCAGTCTGTTGTTAATTAACATCAGATCATCTCCAGTCTGTTGGTAATTAACATCAGATCATCTCCAGTCTGTTGGTAATTAACATCAGATCATCTCCAATTTGTTGGTAATTAACATCAGATCATCTCCAATCTGTTGGTAATTAACATCAGATCATCTCCAGTCTGTTGTTAATTAACATCAGATCATCTCCAGTCTGTTGGTAATTAACATCAGATCATCTCCAATCTGTTGGTAATTAACATCAGATCATCTCCAATCTGTTGGTAATTAACATCAGATCATCTCCAATCTGTTGGTAATTAACATCAGATCATCTCCAGTCTGTTGTTAATTAACATCAGATCATCTCCAGTCTGTTGTTAATTAACATCAGATCATCTCCAGTCTGTTGTTAATTAACATCAGATCATCTCCAATCTGTTGGTAATTAACATCAGATCATCTCCAGTCTGTTAATTGAAATCAGCAACAGATCTCATGTAGAGCACTTTGAGAGCTACTCTGTCATAATTAAACCAACTGGAGACTGGTACCAGCTGATATGTGGGTCTGATTATGTTTTATTAAATCGGAATAACACCACAGTGTTTTTGTCACTTCCTGTCCAGCCTGAAGGCGGCTGGAATTACTTCCTGTCCAGCCTGAAGGCTGCTGGAATCACTTCCTGTCCATCCTGAAGGCGGCTGGAATCACTTCCTGTCCAGCCTGAAGGCTGCTGGAATCACTTCCTGTCCATCCTGAAGGCGGCTGGAATCACTTCCTGTCCAGCCTGAAGGCGGCTGGAGTCACTTCCTGTCCAGCCTGAAGGCGGCTGGAGTCACTTCCTGTCCAGCCTGAAGGCGGCTGGAATCACTTCCTGTCCAGCCTGAAGGCGGCTGGAATCACTTCCTGTCCATCCTGAAGGCGGCTGGAATCACTTCCTGTCCAGCCTGAAGGCGGCTGGAGTCACTTCCTGTCCAGCCTGAAGGCGGCTGGAATCACTTCCTGTCCAGCCTGAAGGCGGCTGGAATCACTTCCTGTCCAGCTTGAAAGCGGCTGGAATCACTTCCTGTCCAGCCTGAAGGCGGCTGGAATCACTTCCTGTCCAGCCTGAAGGCGGCTGGAATCACTTCCTGTCCAGCCTGAAAGCGGCTGGAATCGGCTGGAACCCCCCCCCACTCCTGCTGCTGCCGCCTGCTCTCGTCCACTTTACAGGCGAGGCACAGTTCCTCTCGAACGAGCCTATTATCTCTCTCCTGGTGCATTATGGGTAGTCCATCCCTCAGTGAGAAGTGACAGCTAAGAGCTTTTATCTGTGGTAACCACGGAAACTTGATTAGGAAATGGCTGTTGCATTTCCTAATCAAGTTAAACTTTAAAGAGAAATCCAGACAGGTCGGCTGCCACGTTTCTCAAGAGATTCATAGATCTGAAGCAGTGCATCATGGGGTTATTGAGGTTGGGGGGGGGGGGAATAATAACGTTTTCATTAAGAACAATAACAGAAGATGGAAGAAGTGAAAGAAGTGAAACCCTGGACTTTTGGGTTCTTGGGGGGGTTAACCTTGGACTGCTGGTTTCCTGGGGGATGGGGGGCGGGGGGTTACCCTGGTCTTTGAGTCTCCAGTTAGCCTGTCTGAATGTGTGTTGCAGAGCTGAGCCTGTCTGAGGACCTGATTGAAGACATGTGGTTGGGCGTCTCAGTAGCCAGTCAGGGCCGACCTGGAGGGAGGGTCCTGGTGAGTCTGCGTTCTCATTGGCTGATCAAACTCTCACTGTGTCTGTCTTTGTGTGTGTCTGTGTGTGTGTGCGTTCTCATTGGCTGATTAAACTCTCCCTGCAGGCGTGCGGTCATCGCTTCGTTAAACTCTATGGAGCCTTTAAACTCAGGCACATGATTGGCCGCTGCTATCTCCATGGAAACGACCTTGAGTACAACGAGACGGACCAACACTGGCAGAACCTCGACCAGCCCTGCAGGTATCATATCTGTTAGCATATCTGTTAGCATATCTGTTGGCATATCTGTTAGCATATCTGTTGGCATATCTGTTAGCATATCTGTTAGCATATCTGTCAGCATATCTGTTGGCATATCTGTTAGCATATCTGTTGGCATATCTGTTAGCATATCTGTTAGCATATCTGTTAGCATATCTGTTAGCATATCTGTTGGCATATCTGTTAGCATATCTGTTAGCATATCTGTTAGCATATCTGTTGGCATATACGTTAGCATATCTGTTAGAATATCTGTTAGCATATCTGTTTGCGTGACTGTTAGCACATCTGTTAGCATGACTGTTAGCGTTACTAATGTCTGTGTCTATGTGTGCGTGTGTGTGTGTCTGAATGTGTGTGTGTTTGTGTGTGTGTGTAGTCACCTGGGTGATGTCAGCGGTGAGGTCATGTGTAACATGGGCATCTCTGCCGCCATCACCCAGACTGAAGTCATCTTGGGTTCACCTGGAAGCTACGAATGGCAAGGTGAGTACGCGGGTACGGTCCGACCGGCTCAGTGAATACTCTGCCCCCGTGTGCATGAGCAGTACTCCCCCTCCGCCCAGTAGGTGGCGCTCTGGTTGCTCTATGTCAATGTTACACAGACCGGCCACTAAATTAGTCAAATTCTTTCTGCTTTCGTCACAGCGAAGGACAGCTGACTGGGTGGAGTTAGCAACCGTTAGGGCTAGCCAGTGGCCCCGGCGGGGGCTGGCTAACGCTAACATTAGCCCGTTAACTTTAGCATCTCCCGATGTCCTCTGCAGACTTGGTGGGGAGGACAATAGACGGACTGCACAACATTATTCTGTGTTTCTGTGTGTGTGTCTGTGTGTGTGTACTGTGTCCATGTGTGTGTTGTAGGAAACGTCCATGTCTTTTGGATGAATCCACACGATGTCTTTGACACCCGGAGGAGTTCCTTCCCCAACATGCAGCGCAGAAACATTTACACAGGTGAACTGTCCCTTTAAATCTCTAACAGAAGTACTGTCCCTTTAAATCTCTAAAAGGTGTATTGTCCCTTTACATATCTAACAGGTGAACTGTCCCTTTAAATCTCTAACAGGTGAACTGTACCTTTAAATCTCTAACAGGTGTACTGTCCCTTTAAATCTCTAACAGGTGTACTATCCCTTTAAATCTCTAACAGGTGTACTGTCCCATTAAATTTCTAACAAGTGTACTGTCCCTTTAAATATCTAACAGGTGTACTGTCCCTTTAAATCTCTAACAGGTGTACTGTCCCTTTAAATCTCTAACAGGTGTACTGTCCCATTAAATCTCTAACAGGTGTACTGTCCCTTTAAATCTCTAACAGGTGTACTGTCCCATTAAATCTCAGGTATTTCTTTAATATTTTTACCTCTGAAGGTTATTCGGTGACTCAGGCTCCGCGTCTCCTGTCCCGGGACGATGTAACCATAGTAACAGGTGAGTGAGACAATGTAACCATAGTAACAGGTGAGCAACCCATTCCCCTCCTGTTGTGTTGACCACCCTTCCCCTGTCTGTCCTCCCCACTGTCCCCCTGTCTGCCCCCCTCTCTGTCCCCCACCTGCCCCCCTGTTTGTCCTCCTCTCTGTCCTCCACCTGTCCCGCTGTCTGTCCCCTCACCTGCCCCTCTGTCTGTCCCCTGTCCGTCCCCTCACCTGCCCCTCTGTCTGTCCCCTGTCCGTCCCCTCACCTGCCCCCCTGTCTGTCCCCTGTCTGTCCCCACCTGCCCCCCTGTCTGTCCCCTGTTTGTCCCCAGGAGCTCCTAAGGACAGTAAAGAGGACGCCCGGGGCTCCGTTCTGCTGGTAACCAAACTGTCCTCAACACTGGTGTCTCAGCAGGTTCTGAGGGGGGAGCAGACGGGCTCGTACTACGGCAACGCCGTGGCAACCGCCGACATCAACAACGACGGGTAACGCAGGGTCACTTCCTGTGTCTTGGGGGGGGGGGGCGTTACTTTGTGAGTCATGTGAGTCGGGGGAAGATGTGGGAGGGAAGATGTGGGGGGGCAGATGTGGGGGGGCAGATGTGGGGCGGGGCAGATGACACCCCTGTTGTTGCCCTGCAGGTGGAACGACCTCCTGGTAGGTGCTCCATTTTACTTCCACCGCCAGCAGGAGGCGGGCGGAGCCGTGTACGTCTACATGAACAACGGAGGGCGGTTCGATTCCCGCGCCAGCGTGGTGCTCAGGGGGCCCCCCGGCTCAGCCTTTGGTATGGCGGTCACCCCCGCCGGAGACCTGGACCAAGACGGGTTCCAGGGTGAGGACCCACACAACTTTAATTATAGAGCAGGTCTAGACCACTCTATAATTTACAGAGAGCAGATCTAGACCACTCTATAATTTACAGAGAGCAGGTCTAGACCACTCTATAATTTACAGAGAGCAGATCTAGACCACTCTATAATTTACAGAGAGCAGGTCTAGACCACTCTATAATTTACAGATAGAGCAGATCTAGACCACTCTATAATTTACAGATAGAGCGGATCTAGACCACTCTATAATTTACAGAGAGCAGGTCTAGACCACTCTATAATTTACAGATAGAGCAGATCTATACCACTCTATAATTTACAGATAGAGCAGGTCTAGACCACTCTATAATTTACAGATAGAGCGGATCTAGACCACTCTATAATTTACAGAGAGCAGGTCTAGACCACTCTATAATTTACAGATAGAGCAGATCTATACCACTCTATAATTTACAGATAGAGCAGATCTATACCACTCTATAATTTACAGATAGAGCAGATCTATACCACTCTATAATTTACAGATAGAGCGGATCTAGACCACTCTATAATTTACAGAGAGCAGGTCTAGACCACTCTATAATTTACAGAGAGCAGATCTAGACCACTCTATAATTTACAGAGAGCAGGTCTAGACCACTCTATAATTTACAGAGAGCAGATCTAGACCACTCTATAATTTACAGATAGAGCAGGTCTAGACCACTCTATAATTTGTGTCTCAGACTTTGCAGTCGGAGCTCCTTTCCATGAAACAGGAAGTGTGATGATCTGGAGCGGGAGCAGAGACGGCGTCTCCACAGAACCGAGCCAGGTCAGTCTACATCCACAGAGACAGAGGACTGTTGTCCGTCCCCTCTGAGTCTTACCACCGTCCCCATCCTCTGTCTCTGTGTCTAACCTCCTTCTCCGTCCTCTGTCTCTGTGTCTAACCTCCGTCTCCGTCCTCTGTCTCTGTGTCTAACCTCAGTCTCCGTCCTCTGTCTCTGTGTCTAACCTCAGTCTCCGTCTTCTGTCTCTGTGTCTAACCTCCGTCCCCGTCCTCTGTCTATGTAATGGCGTCCTAAAGTCCGTCCCTGTTCTTTGTCTCTGTAATGGCATGTCCCCCACCCTGTCCCCCTGCAGGTGATCAGGGGCAGCAGCGTGTCTCCAGTCTTCAGGACCTTTGGGTACTCTCTGTCTGGAGGTCTGGACGTGGACAGGAACAGATATCCAGACCTGCTGGTCGGCTCTCTGGACGACACCGTCGCCCTGCTCAGGTTCCTCTACTCCTCTCCTCTCCTCTCCTCCTCTCCTACCCTCCTCTCCTCCTCTCCTCCTTTCCTCCTCTCCTCTCCTCCCCTCCCCTCCTCTCCTCCCCTCCCCTCCTCTCCTCTCCTCCCCTCCCCTCCTCTCCTCCCCTCCCCTCCTCTCCTCTCCTCTCCTCTCCTCTCCCCTCCTACCCTCCTCTCCTCCTCCCCTCCTCTCCTCTCCTCTCCTCCTCCCCTCCCCTCCTACCCTCCTCTCCTCCTCTCCTCCTCTCCTCTCCTCCTCCTACCCTCCTCTCCTCCTCTCCTCCTCTCCTCCTCTCCTCTCCTCCTCCTACCCTCCTCTCCTCCTCTCCTCTCCTCCTCCCCTCCCCTCCTACCCTCCTCTCCTCCTCTCCTCTCCTCCTCCCCTCCCCTCTTACCCTCCTCTCCTCCTCTCCTCTCCTCTCCTCTCCTCCTCCCCTCCTACCTTCCTCTCCTCCTCCCCTCCCCTCCTACCCTCCTCTCCTCCTCTCCTCCTCTCCTCTCCTCCCCTCCCCTCTCCTCCTCCTGTTTCCGGTGTGTGTGAGCGTGAGTGGTGGTGGTGGTGGAGGTGTGAGTGGCGCGGAGTTTTCAAACTGTTTCTGTCCCTGTTTTTTGGTTTCCGACTGTATCTTTGACCTGTGGTTTGTGCATGATCAGGTAAGTTTCTTAAGCTTTTCTTGTGGAGTGTCTGCTTAGGAATCGGGTTTCTTTTTTTTTGGAGGAATGGCATCCTCCGGGACGCCGCCTCCGACTCTCCGGCAGGGCGTGAGGTTGGTCCCCCCGGAGGGTGATGTTACGGTGGAGGTTCTGTTGTTCTGTTGGCGGTCGGTGAACAGGTCGGCTATGACGAGCTATCTTTTGCATCCAGAATGAACAAAGCGGTGGTGGTGTTTATGAAGGATGAGCAGCTTGTTGCGGTGCTGCGGACGTGGCAGGGAGCGAGGCAGTAGCGACAGGTGTGAAAGACAACGTGGAGGTACAGTGGCCGTCAGGCCAGCAGCAGGCTCCGGAGCCAGGAGGGAGGGACTCTGAGTGTGTAGGTGCTGATGTGCAGTCACAGTCAGGAACTACTGAGGTTGTAGCCTCCACCAGTACTCTGGGTGGTCCTACTGGGATCACCACTGATAAGCAGGGTGGGGGTCCTTTCAGCAGTCAGGCATCAGGTGCTAGTGAGGAAATGGAGTATGACTCAGATGCTGATACTGTTTCTATTGGAGAAGTTAATCAGAGCACAGATTTGTATTCGTTAGAGGAAATAGATCGTTTTCTGAATGAATCATTTAATAGATCTGTGAAAGTGTCGGATTACTTCCAAGACACAGACAAATGTGTCACGTCTGTTGCTGTTTTGCAAAGACTGGTTGGTTTTGACCTGTTGGATGAAAAGAAACGTTATCGCCTCAAAAAGCACGTTACAGCCATTAGAAAGAACAAAGGGAGTAGGACTTCGAAAAGGCTAAGAACTTCTAATGATCATGACACCTAAACTTTATTCTTCTTTATACTGTTCTCTCCTTGTTTCGACTTGTCTGTTTCTTTTTTCTGACTTTTCTATGAGGAGCCTTAAAATAGGATCTCTTAATATCAACGGTGGGAGAGACAGTCATAAGAGGGCTTTGGTTTCTGAGGTTTCTAGTCAGAAAAGGATTGATGGGCTGCTTTTGCAGGAAACCCATTCTGACCCAGCAGTTGAGACTGACTGGGGTATTTGGTGGGGGGGTCCCTATGCTCTTAGCCATGGTACTAATGTTAGTGCAGGGGTATTTGGTGGGAGGGCGTGGGGTCCCTAGGCTCTTAGCCATGGTACTAATGTTAGTGCAGGGGTTGCTGTTTTGTTTAAGGCGGCAGCGGGGGTTACCATCATATCTTCTACTGAGGTGGTTAAGGGACGCCTGCTGGTTGTCAGGGCAGAGATAGAGAGCTCTGTGTTTTGTTTTGTTAATGTCTACGCCCCTAATCGGGGACCTGAGAGGGTAACTTTTTTCACACAGTTGAAAGCCAGCTGATTGTTGGTGGTGATTTTAACTGTACTCCTGATTTCACTGTGGACAGGATAGCCGAGGTGCCTCACCCACTTTCAGCTCAGAGTCTGAACAGCATTATTAACCAGCTGAATCTGGTAGATACCTGGAGGGTCAAACATCCACAGTCACGACAGTATACTTGGGTGAGGGTCATTAATAATAGGGTGTGTGCAGCCAGACTCAAAAGGGTATACGTTTCACTGAACCTTAGTTCTAGACTGTCCCGCAGTAGCATAACTCACGGATCATCACTGTGTGTATGGATCTGATTAAGAGGATTAAGTCCTACTGGCATTTTAATAATAAACTTTTACAAGACATTAAGTTTTGTGACTCGTTTCAGCATTTTTGGAAGTGTTGAAAAAACAGAAAAACAGATTTTGCTTCTTTGTCGCAGTGGTGGGATGTTGGCAAGGCACAAGTTCGGGTGTTTTGTCAGCAGTACACCTCCCATTCCACTGCTAAGATCAACGCGGCAGTGATGGAACTTGAGGCCAACATTAGACATATAGAGGAGGTCTTACAAAGAGACTCTGACCCTTCTTTAGGGCAGTTGTTACAGAAAAGTAAGCTGGAACTCTTTTCTAAATGAGAGGGTGAAGGGGGCTCTGGTCAGGTGTCGTTTCCTCCAGTTAAGAGACATGGATGCCCCGAGCGCTTTCTTCTTCAATCTGGAGAGATCGGTGGCACAGAGGAAGCAGATGGTATGCCTTCAGCTTCCAGGAGGCAGAGGAACCACCAGTCCTGGTGAGATGAGAAACCGTGCAATGGAGTTCTATGCTGACCTCTTTGGGGCCCCAGTGCAGCATGCGGGGTCGCGAGGAGCTCCTGGAGGGTCTTCCTCAGCTCAGTCTCGACGAGAAGGCTGCTCTGGATTGTGAGCTGACTCTAGAGGAGCTGACAGCTGCAGTCCACCAGATGGCCTCGGGAAAGGCACCGGGGATTGACGGTCTCTCCACAGATTTTTATCAACGGTTCTGGAGTACGATTGGACCGGACCTTCATGAGGTTTTTATGGAGGGGATTAGGACAGGGTTTCTTTCTGTTTCCTGTCAGCGAGCAATTTCAATTTCAATTTCAATTTCAGCAGAGTAGAGTTTCCCTCCTCTGCACGGATTATAAAGTACTTTCCAGGGCATTGTCTAACAGACTGAAGGTGGTCCTGGAACTTATCATACACTCTGACCAATCTTATTGTGTTCCAGATCGGTCAGTCATGGACAATATTTTCTGTGTTCGGGACGTTCTTGATGTGTGTAAATTGTATGATTTTGATGTCGATATTATCTCTTTAGACCAGGAAAAAGCATTTGATAGGCTGGATCACTCCTATTTGTTTTCTGCACTGAGAGCTTTTGGTTTTGGTGATGGGTTTCTGTCTTGGGTTGGTTTATTGTATAATGGTGCACAGTGTTTGTTGAAGACGGGGGCAGGGCTGAGTCGGCCCATTCCTGTGCAGAGGGGGATACGACAGGGTTGCCCTATATCGGGACAACTGTATACTTTGGCAATTGAGCCTCTCTTGTGCAGGATGAGGGCTCAACTCAGCGGGCTTTTCCTGCCGGGGTCTTCAGGTAACGTGCGTCCTCTTACTGTCTCGGCTTATGCCGATGATGTCAATGTTTTGGTTCGCAGTCAGGAGGATGTTCAGAGTGTGCAGGATGCTCTGTCGCTTTATGAGAGGGCCACATCTGCACGGGTGAACTGGGCTAAGAGTGAGGCATTGCTGGTGGGTTGGTGGAGAGATACAGCGGTGCCCAGTCTGCCAGGGGGACTTGAGTGGGAGAAAGAAGGGATAAAAGTTTTGGGGGTGTTTTTGTGTACGGAGGGGTTTGTGCAGAAGAACTGGGAGGGAGTGAGGGAGAAGGTGTGCGCTCGGTTGTCTAAATGGCGGTGTTTGCTACCTCAACTGTCCTATAGGGGCAGAGTTTTGGTTGCCAATAACTTGGTTGCCTCGACCCTTTGGCATAAGCTTGTTGCCCTTGTACCACCGAGAAGCCTGATGGAGGACGTTCAGAGAGCCATGGTGGATTTCTTCTGGTCGGGGAAGCACTGGGTTCGGGCAGCGGTTCTGTACCTACCTGTTGCTGAAGGGGGCCAGGGACTGGTGGATATTCAGTCGAAACTTGCCTCCTTTCGTATCCAGACTGCCGAGAAACCTTTGTATACCTGTGGACCCAGCTGGCTTGATACGGCCGATTGCTGCTGAGGAGAGCTGGGCGGATGGGTTATGACAGACAGCTCTTTCTTTTGAGGACTGAGGATATGGACCTTACTGGGCTCACGTCGTTCTACAGTTCTGTCCTGCAGGCGTGGCAGATGATGAGGTGTTCGCGGGCTGCAGGAGAAACTCCTGGGATGTGGCTCTTTGAAGAACCGTTGTTTTTTAATGATTTGATAAGTACTAAGGTGCAGTCTGCCAGTCTGAAGGCCAGTCTCAGGGAGGCTGGGTGCACTAAACTGGGTCACCTGATGAAGGTGACTGCCGTCTCTGGTGAAGCCCTGAGACGGAGTAGCAGCATCACCTCCATCAGACTCATCAATAGGGTGGTGCATGAGGTTTGTGCTGCCCTGGAGCAGCCTCAGCAGACGCTGGTACAGACTTGGTCTCTCTGTGAGCAGTGGAGTGAGGGGTGGGAATACAGTTTCCCCTCTCTGTCCATTACCCCATCAGTGGGGGAGTGGCGGGAGGAAGCGGGCCTTCTGCTGTCTTTCTCGACCCCTCACCTGGGCAAGTTTCAGGATGCTGGGAAGAAAGAACTGTATCATACCTGTGTAAAGGTGCTGAACCTGCAGGCTCTGGCTGGGCTAAGGGAGTCGAGGTGGACTGAGTTTTTTGGTCCAGACGGTTCCCCGAAAGACAGTTGGCGAGCCCTGTACAAGCTGCCCATTGAAAAGCGGGCGGCAGACTTCCAATGGAGGATTGTGCATGGGGCCATAGCTACAAACCACTACAGGGCGCACATGGATCCCGAGCTGGGGGAGGGGTGTAGTTTTTGTTCTGAAGTAGAGACTCTGGAGCATCTGTTTGTTGGTTGTCCTCGGCTGACTGATGTGCTGGAAGTCACGAAAAGGTGGGTTCAGGGTTTCGGGGAGGTCTTTTCTTTGGAATTGTTTATTTGTTGGTCCACATTACACGAAGACTAAGAAGGCTGTTCACGTCCTGTTGAATTTTTTGTTTGTTACGGCAAAACTGGCCATCTGGCTGTCCCGTAGAAATAAGGGGCTAAGAGTGTGGAGCCGGCACCGATGCTGAAGGGGCTGATCAGGGTATGTTGTGCTCCGTGGGGGAGGGGGGGAGCTGGTGCTCAGGTTTTGAATGGGATGCAACGGACTTTTTGTATTGTTTGTTTTTGTTTAGCTTAATTTTTTTGTCTGTTTGTGGGTTATTCTGTGATCTGAAAATGGTCCAGTAAAGGGACTTTTAAGACCAGAACCTCTCCTCTCCTCCTCTCCTCATCCCCTCCTCCCCTCCTCCCCTCCTCCCCTCCTCTCCTCCCCTCTCATGAGTGATCCAGGTTCTCCTGTAACGTCTGTGTTGGTTCCCCAGAACTCGCCCGGTCGTCCACTTGAATCACAACATCAGAGTTTCTCCAGACGTCGTCGACCCCAACAGCTGTGACTTCTGGTGACAGGCTAACAGGCTAACATGCTAACAGGCTAACACGTTAACATACATGTAGTGTGTTCCAAATCGCGCACTTCTGTTAGTGCACTTAACGGAAGTGCACTTTGTCCACTACGTACTTACTTGCATAGTGCGTAAAATTTGACGGGAGAGTGTTGTCTCAAATCGCGCACTTCATTAATGTACTTACCGGAAATGACGATCACAACAGCTCATTCCTCCTCCTTCTTCTGTGAAATTGTGAATTGCACCCAGACAGAAACATTCATACCGAAAACATACCGGTATGTTGATGTTCATACTTTTGCTCTTAAATAATTTAAAAAAAAAACACCAAAAACTAGCCATTATGAGTTATTTCAGCAAAAGTGGAGTACTTAAAATTATGTCCAACTGACGTGTTAACTTCAAGAATAAATGTTTTATTACTAATATTATAATAACTAATTCAATATTTTCTACTTGTTATACTGATGTATTTGCTTTGAGCTTCTGTAGTACAGATATTTCCCCTGTGTGAATTTCACATTTTAGAAGCTGGAACTTGATAAATGACTTAATTATTAATCTATTAATTACAGTGACAATACAAGAGTAAAAGCAGATAACATTAAACACATTCAGTCCAGTTTTATTTTAAAAGACGGTCCTGCGTTAATTCTACAGGCTCCAGACCCCGGGCAGTACTGCCGGGTTAACAATACGGTGCCATTGCTGGCACTGTATTTTGACGGGGAAAGCAACATGAGGGTGGACTTCAGACTCTCTAGAGGATCCTTCCACGGTCTGATGGCCATCCTCGGCACGGGGTCTGACCATGGCTGGGGACCTCCTACCGCGTGGTGTCCTCGTCTGTCCCTAACGATTATATAAATCAGATCAGGGCAGAAACAGCACTGTAATATACATTAACGTACTTTAACATGACTGCTAACGCTTGCAGCTTTGTGTAGCTATATTTACAAGATCATACATCTAACGCTGAAATCTTCTACAGCGGGCCGATAGTTTAACACAATAAACAATATAATACAACACATGTAACGTTAGCTTATACATTATTAGCCGTGTATGGTTAAACTGTGCCGCTGTTAGCTAGCTAAGGTTAGCTTGCTAGCATGTCAAATTACGGTACCAATAAACGTTATAATTCGCGATAAAAATATCATTACAAACTGTAAGATTAACCAAATATACAAATACAGGTACATAAAATGTTATAAGTACAGCAAAAAGACTCATGTTCAACTTACATTTGTATTGCTCTGCCGTCCTCGCTATCGCGTCTACGGCCGCCATTAATTCAAGTTTTTCGACTGTTGTTAGCCCCGCCCCTTCCGCTACGTAGCCAAGATGCCGACCGTTGAGTGTGGAAAGTGTCCATCGATCCGCACTCAACTTTCGGGGAGTTTTGAGTACACCATCCGGGTATTTAAGTGTACTTCGTTTGACCGCACTTCGACAATGTGAGCGCACTATGTACTTAAAAAGTTAGTATTTAGTACAGAAGTGCGCGATTTTGAACACACTATTACATTCTAACGGGCTACCATGCTAACATAGCTAACAAGAGGACTCATTGTGTGTCTGTGTGTGTGTGTGTGTGTCTGTGCGTGTGTGTGTGCGTCTGTGTGTGCGTTTGTGTGTGTGTGCGTGCGTGCAATGCGTGTGTGTGTGTGTGTGTGTGTCTGCATGCGTGCGTGTGTGCGTGTGTGTGTGTGTCAGTGTCCAGGTGGAGGTGTGTTTCTCCTACATGTTCAGCACTGGAGAGAAGAGCGACAGAGACAACATCAGTGAGTAGAAACAGCATCATGTCAGCGGGGGGGGCTTCTACTCTACTGGGGGAGCTAGAGGTCGTTTCGCTTCCTTCTGGTGTGTGTGTGTGTGTGTGAGTGTGTGTGTGTGTGTGTGTGTGTGTGTGTGCTCTCAGCTTAATTGGGCACCCTGATTGATTGACAGGACACAGATGTCAATTAACGGCTGCTGTTAATCAACAAAGTGACACACAAACACACACACACACACACACACAGACACACACACACAGACACAGACACACAGACACACATATCAGATGACATCATGTGTCCTTGTGTGTCTCCAGGTCCTTGTCCTGCGTGTGTTTCTGTGAATGATAAATCACATTACAGAAACTGATATTATTACTTCTGGTACACACACACACACACACACACACACACACACACACACTCAGTATTCCTCTGGGAGCTCTCTGTGTCCTGCTTCTGTCTTGTTATAATGACCAATCAAAGACAAGGTCACTTTGTTGCCATGACAAAAACCCCACACACGTTGAGGCACACACATACACACACACACACACACGCACACACACGCACACATACAAACAGACACATACACACACACACTCACAAATAAATAAAGTTTGAGCTATATATATATATATATATATATACACTCACCGGCCACTTTATTAGGTACCCCATGCTAGTAACGGGTTGGACCCCCTTTTGCCTTCAGAACTGCCTCAATTCTTCGTGGCATAGATTCAACAAGGTGCTGGAAGCATTCCTCAGGGAGTTTGGTCCATATTGACATGATGGCATCACACAGTTGCCGCAGATTTGTCGGCTGCACATCCATGATGCGAATCTCCCGTTCCACCACATCCCAAAGATGCTCTATTGGATTGAGATCTGGTGACTGTGGAAGCCATTTGAGTACAGCGAACTCATTGTCATGTTCAAGAAACCAGTCTGAGATGATTCCAGCTTTATGACATGGCGCATTATCCTGCTGAAAGTAGCCATCAGAAGTTGGGTACATTGTGGTCATAAAGGGATGGACATGGTCAGCAACAATACTCAGGTAGGCTGTGGCGTTGCAACGATGGTCAATTGGTACCAAGGGGCCCAAAGAGTGCCAAGAAAATATTCCCCACACCATGACACCACCACCACCAGCCTGAACCGTTGATACAAGGCAGGATGGATCCATGCTTTCATATTGTAGACGCCAAATTCTGACCCTACCATCCGAACGTCGCAGCAGAAATCGAGACTCATCAGACCAGGCAACGTTTTTCCAATCTTCTATTGTCCAATTTTGATGAGCTTGTGCAAATTGTAGCCTCACTTTCCTGTTCTTAGCTGAAAGGAGTGGCACCCGGTGTGGTCTTCTGCTGCTGTAGCCCATCTGCCTCAAAGTTCGACGTACTGTGCGTTCAGAGATGCTCTTCTGCCCACCTTGGTTGTAACGGGTGGTAATTTGAGTCACTGTTGCCCTTCTATCAGCTCGAACCAGTCTGGCCATTCTCCTCTGACCTCTGGCATCAACAAGGCATTTCCGCCCACAGAACTGCCGCTCACTGGATGTTTTTTCTTTTTCGGACCATTCTCTGTAAACCCTAGAGATGGTTGTGCGTGAAAATCCCAGTAGATTAGCAGTTTCTGAAATACTCAGACCAGCCCTTCTGGCACCAACAATCATGCCACGTTCAAAGTCACTCAAATCACCTTTCTTCCCCATACTGATGCTCGGTTTGAACTGCAGGAGATTGTCTTGACCATGTCTACATGCCTAAATGCACTGAGTTGCCGCCATGTGATTGGCTGCTTAGAAATTAAGTGTTAACGAGCAGTTGGACCGGTGTACCTAATAAAGTGGGCGGTGAGTGTATATAATATTGTCTCTCTCTCTCTCTCTGTCTGTTTGTCTCTCTCATTCTCTGTCTGTCTGTCTGCCTCTTTCTCTCTCTCTGTCTCTCTCTTTCTTTGTCTGTCTATCTCTCTCTCAGCTGTCCACTTCGCCGTCTCCGCTGACATCACCAGCCTAAAGCCCCGCCTCCGTTTCCGTGACAGCGGAAAGAGTGTGTACTCAGGTTACTTGTCGATGCCGAAGACCCGATGTGAAACGCTGAGAGTCGGAGTGCTGGTGAGACACGTGGACACGTGGACACGTGGACGCTTTAAAACTTTGGGAAAATACAAAAATTCAAATTCAAAAGCTCATAAAACATCAACAAATGTTGAAAAAGTGACAAAATCATCGGAGGAAAAATATGTTGTCCTCATGTTGCCCTTATGTTGTCCTCATGTTGTCCTCATGTTGTCCTCATGTTGCCCTCATGTTGTCCTCATGTTGTCCTCATGTTGCCCTCATGTTGTCCTCATGTTGTCCTCATGTTGCCCTCATGTTGTCCTCATGTTGCCCTCATGTTGTCCTCATGTTGTCCTCATGTTGCCCTCATGTTGTCCTCATGTTGCCCTCATGTTGCCCTCATGTTGTCCTCATGTTGTCCTCATGTTGCCCTCATGTTGTCCTCATGTTGCCCTCACTTAATTTCCTATAGGTTTGTGTTGTTTAGTGTTGAAAACATCAAAAGAAAAAAAAGCGTGTAGTGTTGAAGACAACTCGAGGGTTAACACCAACAGAGGAGGACGTTGTCCTCCAAACCTTTTAAATCTCCGTCCCCTCAGCTCCAACCTCGGACAACAACAACACATGTTTCTCTTCTGAGTCCTGAAGGAAACAACATGGAGATGGGGCTTTGATGCCGTTTCAGACATTTTAATGAGAGGAAGTTGTGCTGCGGGAGATAAGAGCGCCGGGTTCTGCAGAGCTTTAATCAGAGATCACTTCCTGTTTCACGTCTCGATGGAGTGGGTTGACTTCCTGTGGATGAAAACGTCCTCGTCCCGTCTTCGTCACCTTCCTTATAACGCATCATGGGGGTCAGCGTCCTAAATGTCGGGTTTATAACGCATCATGGGGGTCACCGTCCTAAATGTCGGGTTTATAACGCATCATGGGGGTCACCGTCCTAAATGTCGGGTTTATAACGCATCATGGCGGTCACCGTCCTAAATGTCGGGTTTATAACGCATCATGGGGGTCAGCGTCCTAAATGTCGGGTTTATAATGCATCATGGGGGTCAGCGTCCTAAATGTCGGGTTTATAACGCATCATGGCGGTCACCGTCCAAAATGTCGGGTTTATAACGCATCATGGCGGTCACCGTCCTAAATGTCGGGTTTATAACGCATCATGGTGGTCACCGTCCAAAATGTCGGGTTTATAACGCATCATGGCGGTCAGCGTCCTAAATGTCGGGTTTATAACGCATCATGGTGTGCACCGTCCTAAATGTCGGGTTTATAACGCATTATGGTGGTCACCATCCTAAATGTCGGGTTTATAACGCATCATGGCGGTCAACGTCCTAAATGTCGGGTTTATAACGGGGTGGCTGTGGCTCAGTGGTAGAGCGGTTGCCTGCCAATTGGAAGGTTGGTGGTTCAATCCCCGGCCCTGCAGTCCCATGTCGAAGTGTCCTTGGGCAAGACACTGAACCCCGAGTTGCCCCCGATGCTGTGCATCGGAGTGTGAATGTGTGTGCATGTTTATCTGATGAGCAGATGGCACCTTGTACGGCAGCCTCGGCCACAGTGTATGAATGTGTGTGAATGGTGAATGGTTCCTGTACTATGTAAAAGCGCTTTGAGTAGTCGTTCAGACTAGAAAAGCGCTATATAAATACAGCACATTACATAACGCATCATGGTGGTCAGCGTCCTAAATGTCGGGTTTATAACGCATCATGGTGGTCAGCGTCCTAAATGTCGGGTTTATAACGCATCATGGTGGTCCCTGTCCTAAATGTCGGGTTTATAACGCATCATGGGGGTCACCGTCCTAAATGTCGGGTTTATAACGCATCATGGCGGTCCCCGACCTAAATGTCGGGTTTATAACGCATCATGGTGTGCACCATCCTAAATGTCGGGTTTATAACGCATCATGGTGGTCAGCGTCCTAAATGTCGGGTTTATAACGCATCATGGCGGTCACCGTCCTAAATGTCGGGTTTATAACGCATCATGGGGGTCACCGTCCTAAATGTCGGGTTTATAACGCATCATGGGGGTCACCTATGGAGGACCGTGTCTTTCATATTCAAAAATAAATACAGAAATAAATAAATGCTCAATAAATAAATAAGCACACAATTAATTGCCCCAAAAAATACAATGAAGAAATAAATGTAGGTAGAAATTAAATTATACAGTGAGACATAAATGTATATATCTCTTTTAATTAGCTTCTTTATTTATTCACCTTTGTAATAATTACCTTATTTATTTATTGTCCGTTATAATCTTCAACTTTATTTATTCCTTACTTATTTTTTAAATGTATTTATTTCTGTGTGTGTTTAATTTTTTTGTCTGTTTTATTCTTCCGTTGCATTTTCTACCCTATTTATTTTCACCCCTGGTATTTATTTCTGCCTGTCACTTTTACATTTCTGCCTGTCACTTTTACATTTCTTCCTGTCACTTTTACATTTCTTCATGCATTTCTGCCTCATTATGCAAATGGGGAGGGGCGGGTCTTAAGGTGTTAACTTCTGCCCATTGGTTGGTTAGCATTTTACTCCCTCGGTCGAATTTACATGCCACCGGCCACAGACACAACACAGATGGCTAGCTACGGTGAAGTTGTCAGTGAGCTGAGGCATTTAGCAACTGTTTTTGAAAACAATGCTAACGTTATAAGTATTGACTTTATAATTTTTCGTTTAGACGCTCTGACAGAACGTGTGTTTCAGTCAGCGGTGCCGTGCCAATGTGTTCGTGTATCCCCTGGCCGCGGGAGCGCGCATGCACACAGAGCGGAGCTTCTGCTGCCCTTCGAATTGTTTAACTGCTGCACTTTGAATTAAACGGAGACGTGGAAGACTCGACAGGGTTTCCATAGTAACAGGGGTCTCAGTTAACTACATAAATACGTGTATTTGTCTGTTACATTAAGGCGACGTGTCAAATGTTTATAGCGTGGTTTAATATCGAGTGATAGGCGTATCCCCTATGTAACTTTTGCTAGACAACAGCAAACCTCTCCAAATTTTGTCAGGTTGTTTATTGTGACCTATTAAACACACAAAATAACACCCATGATGACAGGACAGACCCTTTGCATGTTAGGGATGGGATACATAAAATAGGCCTATCAGGTGAAAAATTATATTGATATTGATATTGATGATAGTCCTTCATGCAGTGCCATCACATAGGTTACACACACACACACACACCGCCGTGAGAAATACTAATCAACCTGTTCGCCGTTAGAAGCGGCGCACAATTTAGGACTTCTCCATCCTGAGACGTCTCCGTTGGATTTATTCTAAACATCCACCTGCTAAATTTCATCGGGTGTTTGTAGTGCAACCTTCTTTGAACAAACTGCGGCTGTTATCATTCTGTCTCTTCTGATGTGCGACAGGAAGCCAGAGAGAGGAGTGGATTTGGAGACAGACAACCCACTCCCGGGCCGCTTCTAGCAAGGGAAACCCCCCACGCGTTGCGCGCCTGGATCGCCAGTAGAAATTCGCGTCGCGGAGTGCGTGTGCATGCGCCAGGCACAAAATGTGTGTGTTCGTGCACGGCAAAGCCCCGGGCTCCGTCCTCAACAGTTGCTACCGGAGCGACGGAGAGGAGAGGTGGAGAGCGAGAGAGATAAGAGACTGAGGACAGACGGACGCGGAGCCCCACGTCGCTCAGCCCGGCTCTGCTCCTGACATGCAGTCATGTTAGGGATGGGATACATAAAATATCAGGTGAAAAATGATATTGATATTTTATGTATCCCATCCCTAACATGCAAAGGGTCTGTCCTGTCATCATGGGTGTTATTTTGTGTGTTTAATAGGTCACAATAAACAACCTGACAAAATTTGGAGAGGTTTGCTGTTGTCTAGCAAAAGTTACATAGGGGATACGCCTATCACTCGATATTAAACCACGCTATAAACATTTGACACGTCGCCTTAATGTAACAGACAAATACACGTATTTATGTAGTTAACTGAGACCCCTGTTACTATGGAAACCCTGTCGAGTCTTCCACGTCTCCGTTTAATTCAAAGTGCAGCAGTTAAACAATTCGAAGGGCAGCAGAAGCTCCGCTCTGTGTGCATGCGCGCTCCCGCGGCCAGGGGATACACGAACACATTGGCACGACACCGCTGACTGAAACACACGTTCTGTCAGAGCGTCTAAACGAAAAATTATAAAGTCAATACTTATAACGTTAGCATTGTTTTCAAAAACAGTTGCTAAATGCCTCAGCTCACTGACAACTTCACCGTAGCTAGCCATCTGTGTTGTGTCTGTGGCCGGTGGCATGTAAATTCGACCGAGGGAGTAAAATGCTAACCAACCAATGGGCAGAAGTTAACACCTTAAGACCCGCCCCTCCCCATTTGCATAATGAGGCAGAAATGCATGAAGAAATGTAAAAGTGACAGGAAGAAATGTAAAAGTGACAGGCAGAAATAAATACCAGGGGTGAAAATAAATAGGGTAGAAAATGCAACGGAAGAATAAAACAGACAAAAAAATTAAACACACACAGAAATAAATACATTTAAAAAATAAGTAAGGAATAAATAAAGTTGAAGATTATAACGGACAATAAATAAATAAGGTAATTATTACAAAGGTGAATAAATAAAGAAGCTAATTAAAAGAGATATATACATTTATGTCTCACTGTATAATTTAATTTCTACCTACATTTATTTCTTCATTGTATTTTTTGGGGCAATTAATTGTGTGCTTATTTATTTATTGAGCATTTATTTATTTCTGTATTTATTTTTGAATATGAAAGACACGGTCCTCCATAGTCACCGTCCTAAATGTCGGGTTTATAACGCATCATGGGGGTCACCGTCCTAAATGTCGGGTTTATAACGCATCATGGCGGTCACCGTCCTAAATGTCGGGTTTATAACGCATCATGGGGGTCACCGTCCTAAATGTCGGGTTTATAACGCATCATGGGGGTCACCGTCCTAAATGTCGGGTTTATAACGCATCATGGTGTGCACCGTCCTAAATGTCGGGTTTATAACGCATCATGGTGGTCAGCGTCCTAAATGTCGGGTTTATAACGCATCATGGCGGTCACCGTCCTAAATGTCGGGTTTATAACGCATCATGGCGGTCCCCGACCTAAATGTCGGGTTTATAACGCATCATGGGGGTCAGCGTCCTAAATGTCGGGTTTATAACGCATCATGGGGGTCACCGTCCTAAATGTCGGGTTTATAACGCATCATGGGGGTCAGCGTCCTAAATGTCGGGTTTATAACGCATCATGGGGGTCACCGTCCTAAATGTCGGGTTTATAACGCATCATGGCGGTCACCGTCCTAAATGTCGGGTTTATAACGCATCATGGGGGTCACCGTCCTAAATGTCGGGTTTATAACGCATCATGGGGGTCAGCGTCCTAAATGTCGGGTTTATAACGCATCATGGGGGTCACCGTCCTAAATGTCGGGTTTATAACGCATCATGGTGTGCACCATCCTAAATGTCGGGTTTATAACGCATCATGGTGGTCAGCGTCCTAAATGTCGGGTTTATAACGCATCATGGTGGTCACCGTCCTAAATGTCGGGTTTATAATGCATAAATGTCTGTCTGTGTGTGTGTGTGTGTGTGTATGTGTGTGTATGTGCGTGCGTGTGTGTGTGTGTGTCTGTGTGTCTGTCTGTCTGTCTGTCTGTTTGTGTGTCTGTCTGTGTGTGTGTGTCTGTGTGTGTGCGTGTGTGTGTGTGTGTGTGTGTGCGTGTGTGTGTGTGTGAGTGTGTGTGTGTCTGTCTGTCTCTGTCTCTGTCTCTGTTTGTGTTTGTGTGTGTGTGTCTCTGTCTCTGTCTGTGTGTGTGTGTGTGTGTGTGCGTGTGCGTGTGCGTGTGTGTGTGTGTGAGTGTGAGTGTGTGTGTGTGTCTATCTGTCTCTGTTTGTGTGTGTGTGTGTGTGTGTGCGTGCGTGTGCGTGTGTGTGTGTGAGTGTGAGTGTGTGTGTGTGTGTCTGTCTGTCTCTGTTTGTGTGTGTGTGTGTGTGTGTGTCTCTGTCTCTGTCTGTGTGTGTGTGTGTGTGTGTGTGTGTCTGTCTGTCTCTGTTTGTGTGTGTGTGTGTGTGTGTGTGTGTCTGTCTCTGTCTGTGTGTGTGTGTGTGTGTGTGTGTGTGTGTCTGTTTGTGTTCTCCAGAGTCCGGTCCGAGACCAAGTGGAGCCTCTGGTCTTCTCCCTGAACGTCTCTCTGTACGAGAAACTTCCCAAAAAACGAGCCGTGGTCCAGGACCTGAAACGCCTCCCGGTTCTGAGCCAGACCCCCCTACCCATCAGGACCCAGGTCAGAACTCAGTCCACATCAGGGTCAGACACTCTGGGTCAAAGTCAGCTGTTCACCAGAGTGACGGATTCATAAATGTCTGTTTGAAAGTTTTAAAGTTAGAAAGATGCTCACTTTCTTCGCTGATGTTGAATTTCAGATCCACATCCAGAAGGCCTGTGGTTCTGATAACCGTTGCCATAGCAACCTGCAGATGATGGCCCACTTCACAGACCAGAACCAGAAACCCTTCGCCATGTAAGTTAAGACTGTGGGTTTCATCGTTCAATGAATCAGGTTCATTGTGGATCAGGAATCAGGTTCAACGTGGATCATGAATCAGGTTCAACGTGGATCATGAATCAGGTTCAACGTGGATCATGAATCAGGTTCATTGTGGATCATGAATCAGGTTCAACGTGGCTCATGAATCAGGTTCAACGTGGATCATGAATCAGGTTCATTGTGGATCATGAGTCAGGTTCATCGTGGATCATGAATCAGGTTCATCGTGGATCATGAATCAGGTTCAACGTGGATCATGAATCAGGTTCATCGTGGATCATGAGTCAGGTTCATCGTGGATCATGAATCAGGTTCATCGTGGATCATGAATCAGGTTCAACGTGGATCATGAATCAGGTTCATCGTGGATCATGAATCAGGTTCAACGTGGATCATCAATCAGGTTCATGTGCAACAAATCTGCACTGGACTCACATCAGGAAGTGACAGACAGCACAGAAAACCAGACTATCAAAATAAAACAGGAAACAGAACATATACAAGACAAGACCAAAAAGTACACAATCACAAGGAGACAGAAAACCAAAATACAGAAACCACAACATCATAACATGTATATGGTTTCCGTATTTTGGTTTTCTCACGTCGAAAGGTTTGTCCCACCAGGCCACCGGATCCTCTCCTGGTCCCCAGGTGACCTCAGACTGCTGGTGTGATTCCTGTCCATGTCTCTGATTCCAGGCAGAAGGACACTCAGGTGTTGCTCTACGACTCCAGCATCAACCGATTGTTTCTGGAGGTTAACGTCAGCAACACTCCGTCACCGGGACGACCAGCAGAGGACGCTCACAACGCCGTTCTGAACGCTAGCATCCCACCATCGCTCATATACTCCGGAGTCCGAACAAAGGTAGGTTGACTTACCCTGAAGCCACTTTTCATTCTAACCCCAACCGGCCCGTCAGACACCGCCTACCAAGAGCCTGGGTCTGACCGAGGTTTCTGCCTAAAAGGAAGTTTTTCCTCGAATTCTAGAGTGTGGTCTAGACCTACTCTATCTGTAAAGTGTCTTGAGATAACTCTTGTTGTGAATTGATACTATAAATAAATTGAAATTGAAATTGAAATTGAAGTACCCGGGACTGGACTTACCCTGAAGTACCCAGGACTGGACTTACCCTGAAGTATCCGGGAATTGAGTTGGACTTACCCTGAAGTACCCAAGACTGGACTTTGCAATATTCTTAACCTCCTTGCCCCTCTCAAAACCCGATCTGTGTCCTTTTCCCGTTCTGCCCCTTGGTTTTCATCTGAGCTCCGCCTCATGAAAGCCAAAGGTCGCCAACTTGAACGCCTCTATAAAAAAACTGGTCTCTCCATTCACAAAGAAATGCATAAATCTCATCTTCTTCATTACTCAAACTCAATAGCCGTAACTAAATCAAACTACTATTCTGACCTCATCTGCTCCAACGAAGGAAACTCCAGGACTCTCTTTTCAGTACTCCATAATACTTTTAATCCCCCTGATTCCCTACCTTCTCACATGTACTCAGTTGAGACTTGTAATTCATTGGTTGTCTTTTTTAATGAAAAAATCAACTCCATTCACCAGCAATTACATTTGACCCACATTCCTTCCCCTCCCCCTTTGCCCCTCCCCAATAGCCAGTCATTTTGCTGCTTTCTACTGCCCACCCCCTCCGAAATTTCTGATTTCATTCGTAAATCCAAGTCCTCAACCTGTTCTCTTGACCCCCTCCCCACAGCTCTGGTCAAAACCTGTCTCACTTCCCTCCTCTCCTTCATAACTTCCATTATTCATTCCTCTCTCTCCTCTGGTATTGTCCCCTCACTTTTCAAAACAGCATCTGTCTCACCGATTCTGAAAAAACCTGGTTCAGATCCCACTAACTATAATAATCTTCGTCCTATCTCAAATCTTCCCTTTATTTCTAAAATACTTGAAAAAATAGTGTCTGTTCAACTCCATGCTTTTCTTACCCTTAACAGTCTTTACGAACCTTTCCAGTCCGGTTTTCGCCCCTCCCATAGTACTGAAACTGCCCTAATAAAAATCACCAATGATCTCCTCACAGCTGCTGATTCCGGACTCATCTCTATCCTCATCCTCCTTGATCTCAGTGCGGCCTTCGATACCATTTCTCACTCCATTCTCCTCAATAGACTATCTTCTCTCGGCATCTCTCACACCCCTCTTGACTGGTTCCGCTCATATCTCTCCGACCGCACTCAGTTTATTCAACTCAAATCTTTCACATCCCACCCTTCCCCTGTTACTACTGGCGTCCCTCAAGGTTCAGTTCTCGGCCCCCTCCTTTTCATCACCTACCTACTTCCCCTTGGCAATATCTTCCGCAAATTCAACATTCATTTTCATTGTTACGCAGATGACACCCAGCTCTACTTATCCAGCAAACCCACCTCCTTGCTCCCCCCCTTGTCCCTTACTAACTGCTTGCTTGAAATTAAAGACTGGTTCACCTCAAACTTCCTTAAACTAAACAGTGATAAAACCGAACTCCTCCTTGTAGCCACCAAATCCACCCTTTCCAAAATCAATAGTTTCACTCTTCCTATTGACAACTCCTTGGTCTCCCCTTCCCCTCAGGTCAAGAGTCTGGGTGTCATCCTTGACTCCTCCCTCTCCTTTCAGTCACACATAAATAATATCTGCCGGTCTGCATACTTCCACCTACGTAATGTTAACCGCCTCCGTCCGTCCCTTACCACTCACACTGCCTCCATCCTTATCCACAGCCTCATCACCTCCCGCCTGGATTACTGTAACTCCCTTCTTTTTGGCCTTCCTCAAAAATCCCTCCATAAACTTCAACTTCTTCAGAACTCAGCAGCTCGTGTCATCACCAGAACCCCGTCTTCTCATCATATAACCCCTGTCCTTCAGCAGCTCCATTGGCTTCCAGTTCAATTCAGAATACAATTTAAAATCCTTCTCTTTACTTTCAAAGCCATCCATAACCTTGCTCCTCCATATCTATCAGAACTCCTTCACATCGCCGTTCCCTCCCGCTCCCTCAGATCCTCCTCCTCTATCCACCTCACTGTACCCCCAGCTCGACTTGTCACCATGGGGAACAGAGCCTTCAGCCGCTCTGCTCCCCAGCTCTGGAACTCACTCCCACCTGACCTCCGCAATATCGACTCTCTCCCCCTGTTCAAAACTAGACTCAAAACCCATCTGTTCCAGCTCGCTTATTTGTAAATACACTGTCCCTGTAATTTGATTTGCCTTGTTTTGTTTTGTTTTGTTTTGCTTTATTCTGTTATAACTCTGTTCCCTGTATCTTGCTTTTTTGTCTGTAAAGCGACCTTGAGTGTTGAGAAAGGCGCTGTTAAATAAAATGTATTATTATTATTATTATTATTACTTACCCTGATGTTCCCGGGACTTGACTTACCCTAAAGTACCCGGCACTGGACTTACCCTGAAGTACCGGGGACTTGAATTTGACTTACCCTGAAGTACCAGGGACCTGGACCAGTTAATCCTACAGTCAGTCCAGTGTGTGGCTGTGTTGCAGGGCGCCGGCCAGGCGGCGGTGGACTGCTCCGTTGAGGACGCTGTTCTTTTGTGTGAGCTGGGGAACCCGTTCAAAAGCAACCAGACGGTACAGAACCTTCTATACTCTCTGATATCTGTTTTGGGGATTCGGTCCTGCAGCGACGGCAGGAAGCCACCTGATCCTCCTCTTCCTGTTTCAGGTGCAGGTGTTCATCATCTTTCAGACGTCTGAGATCAGTTTGGACACCAGAGAGATTCAGTCAGAGCTGCAGCTGTCCACGTACGACACACACACACACACACAGACACACACACACACACACACACACACAGACATGGACACACACACACAGACACACAAACACACATAGAGACACACAGACACACACACACACACAGACACGGACATATGATTTGTGTGTGTGTCTGTGTGTGTGTGTGTGTGTGTTTGTGTCTATGTGTGTGTGTGTGTGTGTTTGTGTCTATGTGTTTGTGTGTGTGTGTGTGTCTTCAGCCTCAGTGACCAGTCTGACCTGCTTCCTGTCTCTGTCTCCATGATGGTGGAGTATTCCCTGCAGACATCTCTTACTCTGTAAGTACCACATCACCACGGTAACGCTTTACTCTGTAAGTACCACATCACCACGGTAACGCTTTACTCTGTAAGTACCACTTCACCATGGTAACGCTTTACTCTGTAAGTACCACATCACCATGGTAACGCTTTACGCTGTAAGTACCACATCACCATGGTAATGCCTCCCTCTGTAAGTACCACATCACTATGGTAACGCTTCACTCTGTAAATACCACATCACCATGGTAACGCCTCACTCTGTAAGTACCACATCACCATGGTAACGCCTCACTCTGTAAGTACCACATCACCACGGTAACGTCTGATTTCCACCATCTGCTGAACTCAGCAGATGGAGAGAGCTCCGCCTCCACTCAGCGCACAAGTACTGAAGTACCCAGGACTGGACTTACCCTGAGGTACCCGGGACTTGACTTACCCTGAAGTAGCCAGGACTGGACTTACCCT
Organism: Etheostoma nigrum; assembly: GCA_029931835.1. Classification (NCBI taxonomy): domain Eukaryota; kingdom Metazoa; phylum Chordata; class Actinopteri; order Perciformes; family Percidae; genus Etheostoma; species Etheostoma nigrum. The sequence goes on along the minus strand of JAQOOF010000030.1, from coordinate 148,360 downwards.
GAAGTACCCGGGACTGGACTTACTCTGAAATACCCGGGACTTGACTTACCTTGAGGTACCCGGGACTTGACTTACCCTGAAGTACCCGGGACTGGACTTAACCTGAAGTACCCGGGACTGGACTTACTCTGAAATACCCGGGACTTGACTGAGGTACCCGGGACTTGACTTACCCTGAAGTACCCGGGACTGGACTTACCCTGAAGTACCCGGGACTTGACTTACCCTGAAGTACCCGGGACTTGAATTACCCTGAAGTACCCGGGACTTGACTTTGAATTAAAATACCCCATGCTCAGGGCAGATCATGTCTCCCTGCACTACACCTTGAAGACGTCATAATGGGCGGAGACACCTCAGAGGTGTCTCCGCCCGTCCACTAGTTGCAGCTGGTGGACATCCAATCTGCTGCCCCCCAATCAGGCGCAGCGCTACCCTGATCGTGCTCTGCCTCGCCATTCTACATCAAATCAGGTGATCTCTGACCTGATGACATCATCTGTGTCCTGACAGCATCAGTGCACCAGGCCCCGCCCCCTTCAGCGGTCATGTGACCGGGGAGTCGTCCATGAAGCAGACGGAGGACATCGGCAGTCTTCTGCTCTTCACCTTTCAGGTACAGACAGACAGGCAGACAGAAAGACAGATGGACAGACAGACAGGCAGAGAGACCGACAGACAGACAGGAAGACAGGCAGAGAGACAGACGGACAGGCAGACAGGCAGAGAGACAGACGGACAGACAGACAGGCAGGTGTTAACTCTTCTCTCATAGGTGCACAGCAGCGGGAATCTGCTGGGTCACCTTGGTTACCTGCAGCTGCAGTTTGATTGGCCGTGGGAGGCAACCAATGGGAAGTGGCTGCTGTACCTGGCTGAGATCCGAGTGAATGGCACATCAGAGTCTCTCTGCACCCCCCCCGGTGACATCATCAACCCGCTCGGCCTCTGGGTAACTATAGCAACAGTCTCTCTGCATTTTATACATTTTGTATTTTTATATTTTTATTATTTTATGTTTTATATTCCGTGTTGAAACTGTAAAGCTTTTGCTTCAATCTCGTTGCACAGGTACTGCTCTTATAATAACAATAAAGATATTAAGATATATAGATATGTATAAAAATCCCCCTCTCCCCCTCTCTGTGGGGGGGTATGTGTCATCATCAAGCTCGGGTCCTGATTGCTTGCGATTGCCACATCTATTACTACTGCCCCCCCCCCCCCCGCTGTTTGTCCATCAACACGATGTCTGGTTGGTTAGCCATCACCAGTTTGTCGATCTGGATCTTGAAGTCCCACAGGATTTTAGCTCGGTCATTCTGGACTACCTTAGAAGGTGTCTTCCATTTTGACCATGGGACTTCCAGCCCATACTCGTGGCAGATGTTCCTGTACACGCTAACACACGCGAACACACACGCACACACGCTAACACACACACACGCTAACACACGCAAACACACAAACACACACAAACAGACACGCTAGCACACACTAACACAAACACACACACGCTAACACACTCACGTGTGTGTGTTAGCGTGTGTGTGTGGGTTAGTGTGTGTGTCTTAGCGTGTGTTAGCGTGTGTGTGTATTTGTGTGTTAGCGTGTGTTAGCGTGTGTGTGTGTTAGCGTGTGTGTGTTTGTGTGTTAGCGTGTGTGTGTTAGCGTGTGTGTATGTTAGCATGTGTTAGCGTGTGTGTGTTTGTGTGGTAGCGTGTGTTATCGTTAGCGTGTGTTAGCGTAAGTCTGTGTGTGTGTTTGTGTTAGCGTGTGTGTATGTTAGCGTGTGTTATCGTGTGTTAGTGTGTGTTAGCGTGAGTGTGTTAGTGTGTGTTTACGTGTGTTAGTGTGTGTTAGCGTGTGTGTGGGTTTGTGTGTTAGTGTGTGTAAGTGTGTGTTAGCGTGTGTGTGTTAGTGTGTTTGTGTGTTAGCGTGTGTGTTAGCGTCTGTTAGCGTGTGTGTGTGTTTGTGTGTGTTAGCATATGTGTGTTTTAGCGTGTGTTAGCGTGTGTTTGTGTGTTAGCGTGTGTTAGCGTGTGTTAGTGTGTTTTTTAGCGTGTGTGTGTTAGTATGTTTGTGTGTTAGTGTGTGTGTGGGGGTTAGTGTGTGTGTCTTAGCGTGTGTGTGTATTTGTGTGTTAGCGTGTGTGTGTTAGCGTGTGTTAGCGTGTGTGTGTGTTTGTGTGTGTTAGCGTATGTGTATGTTAGCGTGTTTTTGTTAGCATGTGTTAGCGTGTGTTAGTGTGTATGTTAGCGTGTGTGTGTGCTTGTTTGTTAGCGTGTGTTTGTGTGTTAGCATGTCTTAGCGTGTGTTAGTGTGTGTGTTAGCATGTGTTAGCATGTGTTAGCTTGTGTTAGCATGTGTGTGTGTTAGCGTGTTTGTGTGTGTTAGCGTGTGTTAGCTTGTGTTAGCGTGTGTGTGTGTGTTAGTGTGTTAGTGTGTGTGTGTTAGCGTGTGTTAGCGTGTGTTTTAGCGTCTGTTAGCATATGTTAGTGTGTGTTAGTGTGTGTGTGTGTTAGCGTGTTTGTTAGCGTGTGTTAGCTTGTGTTAGCGTGTGTGTTAGCGTATGTGTGTGTTAGCGTGTGTTAGCGTGTGTTTGTGTGTTAGCGTGTGTTAGTGTGTTTGTTAGCGTGTGTGTGTTAGTATGTATGTGTGTTAGCGTGTGTGTGTTAGTGTGTGTGTGGGGGTTAGTGTGTGTGTCTTAGAGTGTGTTAGCGTGTGTGTGTATTTGTGTGTTAGCGTGTGTGTGTGTTTGTATGTGTTAGCGTATGTGTGTCTTAGCATGTTTGTGTGTGATAGCGTGTTTGTGTTAGCGTGTTTTAGCGTGTGTTTGTGTGTTAGCGTGTGTTAGTGTTTATGTTAGTGTGTGTGTGTGCTTGTTTGTTAGCGTGTGTTTGTGTTTTAGCGTGTGTTAGCGTGTGTTACCGTGTGTTAGTGTGTGTTAGCGTGTGTGTGTTAGCGTGTTTGTGTGTTAGCATGTGTTAGGGTGTGTTAGTGTGTTGTGTGTGTGTTAGCGTGTGTGTGTTAGCGTGTGTTAGTGTGTGTGTTAGCGTGTGTTAGCATGTGTGTGTTAGCGTGTGTGTGTTAGCGTGTGTTAGCGTGTGTGTTAGCGTCTGTTAGCGTGTGTGTGTTAGCATATGTTAGTGTGTGTTAGTGTGTGTGTGTGTTAGCGTGTTTCTTAGCGTGTGTTAGCTTGTGTTAGCGTGTGTGTGTGTTTGTGTGTGTTAGCGTATGTGTGTGTTAGCGTGTGTTAGCGTGTGTTAGTGTGTTTATTAGCGTGTGTGTGTTAGTATGTATGTGTGTGGGGATTAGTGTGTGTGTCTTAGAGTGTGTTAGCGTGTGTGTGTATTTGTGTGTTAGCGTGTGTGTGTGTTTGTATGTGTTAGCGTATGTGTCTTAGCGTGTTTGTGTGTGATAGCGTGTTTGTGTTAGCGTGTTTTAGCGTGTGTTTGTGTGTGTTAGTGTTTATGTTAGTGTGTGTGTGTGTTAGCGTGTGTTACCGTGTGTTAGTATGTGTTAGCGTGTGTGTGTTAGCGTGTTTGTGTGTTAGCATGTGTTAGGGTGTGTTAGTGTGTTGTGTGTGTGTGTGTTAGCGTGTGTGTGTTAGCGTGTATTAGCGTGTGTTAGCATGTGTGTGTTAGCGTGTTTGTGTGTGTGTTAGCGTGTGTGTGTTAGCGTGTGTTAGTGTGTGTTAGCGTGTTTTAGCATGTGTGTGTTAGCGTGTTTGTGTTTTAGCATGTGTTAGGGTGTTGTGTGTGTGTGTTAGCGTGTGTGTGTTAGCGTGTGTGTTTTAGCGTGTGTTAGTGTGTGTGTTAGCATGTGTTAGCTTGTGTTAGCGTGTGTGTGTGTGTTAGTGTGTTAGTGTGTGTGTTAACGTGTGTGTGTGTTAGCGTGTGTGTTAGGGTGTGTTAGCTTGTGTTAGCATGTGTTAGCGTATGTGTGTGTTAGCGTGTGTTAGCGTGTGTTTCTATGTGTTAGCGTGTGTGAGTGTGTTAGCGTGTGTGTGTGTAAATGTAATGTGCTGTATTTATATAGCGCTTTTCTAGTCTGAACGACTACTCAAAGCGCTTTTACATAGTACAGGAACCATTCACCATTCACACACATTCATACACTGTGGCCGAGGCTGCCGTATAAGGTGCCATCTGCTCATCAGATAAACATGCACACACATTCACACTCCGATGACACAGCATCGGGTGCAACTCGGGGTTCAGTGTCTTGCCCAAGGACACTTCGACATGGGACTGCAGGGCCGGGGATTGAACCACCAACCTTCCAATTGGCAGGCAACCGCTCTACCACTGAGCCACAGCCGCCCTTGTGTGTCTTAGCGTGTCTGTTTTAGCGTGTGTGTGTTAGCATGTTAGCGTGTATGTGCTAGCATGTGTGTTAGCATGTGTGTTAGCGTGTGTTTGTTTGTTAACGTGTGTGTTAGCGTGTGTGTTAGCATGTGTTAGCATGTGCTAGCGTGTGTGTTTGTGTGTAAATGTGCTGTATTTATATAGCGCTTTTCTAGTCTTAACGACTACTCAAAGCGCTTTTACATCATACAGGATACATTCACCATTCACACACATTCACACACTGTGGCCGAGGCTGCCGTACAAGGTGCCACCTGCTCATCAGATAAACACTCACACACATTCACACTCCGATGCGCAGCATCGGGGGCAACTCGGGGTTCAGTGTCTTGCCCAAGGACACTTGGACATGGGACTGCAGGGCCAGGGATTGAACCACCAACCTTCCGATTGGCAGGCGACCGCTCTACCACCGAGCCACAGCCGCCCCCTGTGTGTTAGTGTGTGTTAGCGTTTGTTTGCGTGTGATAGCGTGTGTGTTAGCGTGTGTTAGCTTGGGTTAGCTTGTGTTAGCATGTGTTAGCGTGTGTGTGTTTGTGTGTGTTAGCGTATGTGTGTTAGCATTTGTTTGTGTGTGATAGCGTGTGTGAGTTAGCGTGTGTGTGTTAGTGTGTGTGTTAGTGTGTGTGTGTGTGTTAGCGTGTGTGTTAGCGTGTGTGTGTTAGCGTGTGTGTGTGTGTGTGTTAGCATGTGTGTGTGTGTGTGTTAGCGTGTGTGTGTTAGCGTGTGTGTGTTAGCGTGTTAGTGTGTGTGTGTGTGTGTGTGTGTTAGCGTGTGTGTGTGTGTTAGCGTCTGTGTGTGTGTTAGTGTGTGTGTGTGTTAGCGTGTGTGTGTTAGCGTGTGTGTGTGTTAACATGTGTGTGTGTGTGTTAGCGTGTGTGTGTGTGTGTTAGCGCGTGTGTGTGTTAGCATGTGTGTGTGTGTTAGCGTGTGTGTGTGTGTTAGCGCGTGTGTGTGTGTTAGCGTGTGTGTGTTAACGTGTGTGTGTGTGTGCGTGTGTGTGTCTGTTAGCGTGTTTGTGTGTGTTAGCGTGTGTGTGTATTAGCGTGTGTGTGTGTTAGCGTGTGTGTTAGCGTGTTTTAGCGTGTGTGTTAGCGTGTGTGTGTGTTAGCATGTGTGTGTATGTGTGTTAGCGTGTGTGTGTGTGTGTGTTAGTGTGTCTGTGTGTTAGCGTGTGTGTGTGTGTATGTGTGTGTTAGCGTGTGTGTGTGGGTGTGTTTGTGTGTGTGTTAGCGTGTGTATGTTTTAGCTTGTGTGTGTGTGTTAGCATGTGTGTGTGTTAGCATGTGTGTGTGTGTTAGCGTGTGTGTGTGTGTGTTAGCGTGTGTGTGTTAACATGTGTGTGTGTGTGTTAGCATGTGTGTGTGTTTTAGCGTGTGTGTGTGTGTTAGCGTGTGTGTGTGTGTTAGCGTGTGTTTGTGGGTGTGTTTGTGTGTGTTAGCGTGTATGTGTTAGCGTGTCTGTTAGCGTGTTTGTGTGTGTTAGTGTGTGTGTGTATTAGCGTGTGTGTGTGTTAGCGTGTGTGTTAGCGTGTTTTAGCGTGTGTGTTAGCGTGTGTATGTGTGTGTTAGCGTGTGTGTGTGGGTGTGTTTGTGTGTGTGTTAGCGTGTGTGTTAGCGTGTGTATGTTTTAGCTTGTGTGTGTGTGTTAGCATGTGTGTGTGTTAGCGTGTGTGTGTGTGTGTGTTAGCGTGTTTGTGTGTGTGTTAGCGTGTGTGTTAGCGTGTGTATGTTTTAGCTTGTGTGTGTGTGTTAGCATGTGTGTGTGTTAGCGTGTGTGTGTGTGTGTTAGCGTGTGTGTGTGTGTGTTAGCGTGTGTGTGTTAACATGTGTGTGTGTGTGTTAGCGTGTGTGTGTTTTAGCGTGTGTGTGTGTGTTAGCGTGTGTGTGTGTGTGGGCGTGTGTGTGTGTGTTAGCGTGTGTGTGTGTGTTAGCGTGTGTGTGTGTGTTAGCATGTGTGTGTGTTTTAGCGTGTGTGTGTGTGTTAGCGTGTGTTAGCGTGTGTGTTAGCGTGTGTGTTAGCGTGTGTGTGTGTGTTAGCGTGTGTTTGTGGGTGTGTTTGTGTGTGTTAGCGTGTATGTGTTAGCGTGTGTGTTAGCGTGTGTCTGTGTGTGTGTTAGCGTGTGTATGTTTTAGCTTGTGTGTGTGTAAGTGTGTGTGTGTTAGCGTGTGTGTGTGTGTGTTAGCGTGTGTGTGTTAACATGTGTGTGTGTGTGTTAGCGTGTGTGTGTGTTTTAGCGTGTGTGTGTGTTAGCTTGTGTGTGTGTGTGTGCGTGTGTGTGTGTGTTAGCGTGTGTGTGTGTGTGTTAGCGTGTGTGTGTTAGCATGTGTGTGTGTTAGCTTGTGTGTGTGTGTGTTAGCGTGTGTGTGTTAGCGTCTGTGTGTGTTAACATGTGTGTGTGTGTGTTAGCGTGTGTTTCTATGTGTTAGCGTGTGTGAGTGTGTTAGCGTGTGTGTGTGTGTCTTAGCGTGTCTGTTTTAGCGTGTGTGTGTTAGCATTTTAGCGTGTATGTGCTAGCATGTGTGTTAGCATGTGTGTTAGCGTGTGTTTGTTTGTTAACGTGTGTGTTAGCGTGTGTGTTAGCATGTGTTAGCATGTGCTAGCGTGTGTTTGTGTGTAAATGTGCTGTATTTATATAGCGCTTTTCTAGTCTTAACGACTACTCAAAGCGCTTTTACATCATACAGGATACATTCACCATTCACACACATTCACACACTGTGGCCGAGGCTGCCGTACAAGGTGCCACCTGCTCATCAGATAAACACTCACACACATTCACACTCCGATGCGCAGCATCGGGGGCAACTCGGGGTTCAGTGTCTTGCCCAAGGACACTTGGACATGGGACTGCAGGGCCAGGGATTGAACCACCAACCTTCCGATTGGCAGGCGACCGCTCTACCACCGAGCCACAGCCGCCCCCTGTGTGTTAGTGTGTGTTAGCGTTTGTTTGCGTGTGATAGCGTGTGTGTTAGCGTGTGTTAGCTTGGGTTAGCTTGTGTTAGCATGTGTTAGCGTGTGTGTGTTTGTGTGTGTTAGCGTATGTGTGTTAGCATTTGTTTGTGTGTGATAGCGTGTGTGAGTTAGCGTGTGTGTGTTTGTGTGTGTTAGCGTGTGTGTTAGCGTGTGTGTGTTAGCGTGTGTGTGTGTGTGTGTTAGCGTGTGTGTGTTAGCATGTGTGTGTGTGTGTGTTAGCGTGTGTGTGTGTGTTAGCGTGTGTGTGTTAGCGTGTGTGTGTGTGTGTTAGCATGTTAGTGTGTGTGTGTGTGTGTGTTAGCGTGTGTGTGTGTGTTAGCGTCTGTGTGTTAGCGTGTGTGTGTGTGTGTTAGCGTGTGTGTTTGTTAGCGTGTGTGTGTTAGCGTGTGTGTGTGTGTTAGTGTGTGTGTGTGTTAGCGTGTGTGTGTTAGCGTGTGTGTGTGTTAACATGTGTGTGTGTGTGTTAGCGTGTGTGTGTTAGCGCGTGTGTGTGTTAGCATGTGTGTGTGTGTTAGCGTGTGTGTGTGTGTTAGCGCGTGTGTTAGCGTGTGTGTGTTAACGTGTGTGTGTGTGCGTGTGTGTGTCTGTTAGCGTGTTTGTGTGTGTTAGCGTGTGTGTGTATTAGCGTGTGTGTGTGTTAGCGTGTGTGTTAGCGTGTTTTAGCGTGTGTGTTAGCGTGTGTGTGTTAGCATGTGTGTGTGTGTGTGTGTTAGCGTGTGTGTGTGTGTGTGTTAGTGTGTCTGTGTGTTAGCGTGTGTGTGTGTGTTAGTGTGTGTATGTGTGTGTTAGCGTGTGTGTGTGGGTGTGTTTGTGTGTGTGTTAGCGTGTGTGTTAGCGTGTGTATGTTTTAGCTTGTGTGTGTGTGTGTTAGCATGTGTGTGTGTTAGCGTGTGTGTGTGTGTGTTAGCGTGTGTGTGTTAGCGTGTGTGTGTTAACATGTGTGTGTGTGTTAGCATGTGTGTGTGTTTTAGCGTGTGTGTGTGTGTTAGCGTGTGTGTGTGTGTTAGTGTGTGTTTGTGGGTGTGTTTGTGTGTGTTAGCGTGTATGTGTTAGCGTGTGTGTGTGTGTTAGCGTGTGTGTGTGTTAGCGTGTGTCTGTGTGTGTGTTAGCGTGTGTATGTTTTAACTTGTGTGTGTGTAAGTGTGTGTGTGTTAGCGTGTGTGTGTGTGTTAGCGTGTGTGTGTTAACATGTGTGTGTGTGTGTTAGCGTGTGTGTGTGTGTTAGCGTGTGTGTGTGTGTGTGCGTGTGTGTGTGTGTTAGCGTGTGTGTGTGTGTTAGCGTGTGTGTGTTAGCGTGTGTGTGTGTGTGTTAGCGTGTGTTAGCGTGTGTGTGTGTTTTAGCGTGTGTGTGTGTGTTAGCGTGTGTGTGTGTGTGTGTGTGTATTAGCGTGTGTGTGTGTTAGCGTGTATGTTAGCGTGTTTTAGCGTGTGTGTTAGCGTGTGTGTGTGTTAGCATGTGTGTGTGTGTGTGTTAGCGTGTGTGTGTGTGTTAGTGTGTCTGTGTGTTAGCGTGTGTGTGTGTGTGTTAGCGTGTGTGTGTGTGTTAGCGTGTGTGTGTTAACATGTGTGTGTGTGTGTTAGCATGTGTGTGTGTTTTAGCGTGTGTGTGTGTGTTAGCGTGTGTGTGTGTGTTAGCGTGTGTTTGTGGGTGTGTTTGTGTGTGTTAGCGTGTATGTGTTAGCGTGTGTGTTAGCATGTGTGTGTGTGTTAGCGTGTGTGTGTGTTAGCGTGTGTCTGTGTGTGTGTTAGCGTGTGTATGTTTTAGCTTGTGTGTGTGTAAGTGTGTGTGTGTTAGCGTGTGTGTGTGTGTGTGTGTTAGCGTGTGTGTGTTAACATGTGTGTGTGTGTGTTAGCGTGTGTGTGTGTTTTAGCGTGTGTGTGTGTGTTAGCGTGTGTGTGTGTGTGTGTGCGTGTGTGTGTGTGTTAGCGTGTGTGTGTGTGTGTTAGCGTGTGTGTGTGTTAGCGTGTGTCTGTGTGTGTGTTAGCGTGTGTATGTTTTAGCTTGTGTGTGTGTAAGTGTGTGTGTGTTAGCGTGTGTGTGTGTGTGTGTTAGCGTGTGTGTGTTAACATGTGTGTGTGTGTGTTAGCGTGTGTGTGTGTTTTAGCGTGTGTGTGTGTGTTAGCGCGTGTGTGTGTGTGTGCGTGTGTGTTAGCGTGTGTGTGTGTTAGCGTGTGTGTGTGTGTGTTAGCTTGTGTGTGTGTGTGTTAGCTTGTGTGTGTGTTAGCGTGTGTGTGTTAGCGTCTGTGTGTTAACATGTGTGTGTGTGTTAGCATGTGTGTGTGTGTTAGCGTGTGTGTGCGTGTGTGTGTGTTAGCGTGTGTGTGTTAGCGTGTGTGTGTTAACGTGTGTGTGTGCGTGTGTGTGTCTGTTAGCGTGTTTGTGTGTGTTAGCGTGTGTGTGTATTAGCGTGTGTGTGTGTTAGCGTGTGTGTTAGCGTGTTTTAGCGTGTGTGTTAGCGTGTGTGTGTGTTAGCATGTGTGTGTGTGTGTGTTAGCGTGTGTGTTAGCGTGTGTGTGTGTGTTAGCATGTGTAAGTGTGTGTGTTAGCGTGTGTGTGTGTGTTAGCGTGTGTGTGTTAGCGTGTGTGTGTGTTAGCGTGTGTGTGTGTGTGTTAGCGTGTGTGTGTGTGTGTTAGCGTGTGTGTGTTAGCATGTGTGTGTGTGTTAGCGTGTGTAAGTGTGTGTGTTAGCGTGTGTGTTAGCGTGTGTGTGTGTGTTAGCATGTGTGTGTGTTAGCGTGTGTCTGTGTGTGTGTTAGCGTGTGTATGTTTTAGCTTGTGTGTGTGTAAGTGTGTGTGTGTTAGCGTGTGTGTGTGTGTGTTAGCGTGTGTGTGTTAACATGTGTGTGTGTGTGTTAGCGTGTGTGTGTGTTTTAGCGTGTGTGTGTGTGTGTGCGTGTGTGTGTGTGTTAGCGTGTGTGTATGTGTGTTAGCGTGTGTGTGTGTGTGTTAGCGTGTGTGTGTTAACATGTGTGTGTGTGTGTTAGCGTGTGTGTGTGTTTTAGCGTGTGTGTGTGTGTTAGCGTGTGTGTGTGTGTGTGTGTGTGTGTTAGCGTGTGTGTGTGTTAGCGTGTGTGTGTGTGTTAGCGTGTGTGTGTGTGTTAGCTTGTGTGTGTGTGTGTTAGCTTGTGTGTGTGTGTGTTAGCGTGTGTGTGTTAACATGTGTGTGTGTGTTAGCGTGTGTGTGTGTGTGTGCGTGTGTGTGTGTTAGCGTGTATGTGTTAGCGTGTGTGTTAGCGTGTGTGTGTGTGTGTTAGCGTGTGTGTGTGTTAGCGTGTGTCTGTGTGTGTGTTAGTGTGTGTGTGTGTGTGTGTTAGCGTGTTTTTGTGTTAGCGTGTGTGTGTTAGCATGTGTGTGTTAGCGTGTGTGTGTGTGTTAGCATGTGTTAGTGTGTGTGTTAGCGTGTGTGTGTGTTAGCGTGTGTGTGTATGTTAGCGTGTGTGTGTTAGTGTGTGTTAGCGTGTGTGTGTGTTAGCATGTGTGTGTTAGCGTGTGTTAGCGTGTGTGTGTGTGTGTTAGCGTGTGTGTGTTAGTGTGTGTGTGTGTGTTAGCGTGTGTTAGCGTGTGTGTGTGTTAGCGTGTGTGTGTGTGTTAGCGTGTGTGTGTTAGCGTGTGTGTGTGTTAGCGTGTGTGTGTGTGTGTGTGTGTGTGTTTGTGTGTGTGTTAGCGTGTGTGTGTGTTAGCGTGTGTAAGTGTGTGTGTTAGCGTGTGTGTTAGTGTGTGTGTGTTAGCGTGTGTCTGTGTGTGTGTTAGCGTGTGTATGTTTTAGCTTGTGTGTGTGTAAGTGTGTGTGTGTTAGCGTGTGTGTGTGTGTGTTAGCGTGTGTGTGTTAACATGTGTGTGTGTGTGTTAGCGTGTGTGTGTGTGTGTGCGTGTGTGTTAGCGTGTGTGTGTGTGTGTTAGCGTGTGTGTTAGCGTGTGTGTGTGTGTTAGCTTGTTTGTGTGTGTGTTAGCGTGTGTGTGTTAGCGTGTGTGTGTGTGTGTGTGCGTGTGTGTGTGTGTTATTGTGTGTGTGTTAGCGTGTGTTTGTGGGTGTGTTTGTGTGTGTTAGTGTGTGTGTTAGCGTGTATGTGTTAGCTTGTGTGCTAGCGTGTGTGTGTGTTAGCGTGTGTCTGTGTGTGTGTTAGTGTGTGTGTGTGTGTGTGTTAGCGTGTGTGTGTGTTAGCGTGTGTGTGTTAGCATGTGTGTGTTAGCGTGTGTGTGTGTGTTAGCATGTGTTAGTGTGTGTGTTAGCGTGTGTGTGTGTTAGTGTGTGTGTGTATGTTAGCGTGTGTGTGTTAGTGTGTGTTAGCGTGTGTGTTAGCATGTGTGTGTGTGTTAGCGTGTGTTAGCGTGTGTGTGTGTGTGTGTTAGCGTGTGTGTGTTAGTGTGTGTGTGTGTGTTAGCGTGTGTTAGCGTGTGTGTGTGTTAGCGTGTGTGTGTGTTAGCGTGTGTGTATGTGTGTTAGCGTGTGTGTTAGCGTGTGTGTGTGTTAGCATGTGTAAGTGTGTGTGTTAGCGTGTGTGTGTGTGTTAGCGTGTGTGTGTGTTAGCGTGTGTGTGTGTTAGCGTGTGTGTGTGTGTGTGTGTGTTAGCGTGTGTGTGTTAGCGTGTGTGTGTGTGTTAGCGTGTGTAAGTGTGTGTGTTAGCGTGTGTGTTAGCGTGTGTGTGTGTTAGCATGTGTGTTAGCTTGTTTGTGTGTGTGTTAATGTGTGTGTGTGTGTTAGCGTGTGTGTGTGTGTGTCTTAGCGTGTGTGTTAGCGTGTGTGTTTGTGTTAGCGTGTGTGTGTGTTAGCGTATGTGTGTGTTAGTGTGTGTGTGTGTTAGCATGTGTGTGTTAGCATGTGTTAATGTGTGCGTTAGCGTGTGTGTGTTAGCGTGTGTGTGTGTTAGCGTAAGTGCGTTTGTGTGTTAGCGTTTGTTAGCATGTGTGTGTTAGCATGTGTCAACTTGTGTGTGTTAGCATGTGTTAGCTTGTGTGTGTGTTAGCATGTGTGTGTGTTAGCGTGCTTGTGTGTTAGTGTGTGTGTGTGTTAGCGTGTGTGTGTTAGCATGTGTTAATGTGTGTGTTAGCATGTGTGTGTTAGCATGTGTTAACTTGTGTGTGTTAGCATGTGTTAGCTTGTGTGTGTGTTAGCATGTGTGTGTGTTAGCGTGTGTTTTAGCATGTTTTAGTGTCTTTGCGTGTTTGTGTGTTAGTTTGTTTATCTGTTAGCGTGTGTGTGTGTTAGCGTGTGTGTGTTAGCGTGTTTGTTTGCATGTGTTAGCATGTGTGTTAGCGTGTGTTAGTATTTGTTAGCGTGTGTTAGCGTGTGTGTGTGTTTGTGTGTGTTAGCGTGTGTTGGCATGTGTGTTAGCATGTGTTAGTATGTGTTAGCGTATGTGTGTGTGTTTGTGTTAGCGTGTGTTAGCGTTTGTGTGTATTAGCATGTGTTAGCGTGTGTGTGTGTTTGTGTTTGTTAGCGTGTGTGTGTGTTAGCATGTGTTAGCATGTGTGTTAGCGTGTGTTAGCGAGTGTGTGTTAGTATCTGTTAGCATGTCTTAGCGTGTGTGTTAGCGTGTGTGTGTGTTAGCGTGTGTGTGTTTGTGTTAGCATGTGTGTGTGTTAGCGTGTGTGTGTGTGTGTTAGCGTGTGTTAGCATGTGTGTGTGTGTTAGCGTGTGTGTGTGTGTTAGCGTGTGTCTGTGTGTGTGTGTAGTGTGTGTGTGTTAGCGTGTGTGTGTGTTAGCGTTTGTGTGTGTGTTAGCGTGTGTGTTACCGTGTGTTAGCGTGTGTGTTAGCGTGTGTGTGTGTTAGCGTGTGTGTGTTAGCGTGTGTGTGTTAGCATGTGTGTGTGTGTGTGTTAGCGTGTGTGTGTGTGTGTTAGCGTGTGTGTGTCTGTGTGTGTTAGTGTATGTGTGTGTGTGTTAGCGTGTGTGGGTTAGCGTGTGTTTGTGTGTTAGCATGTGTGTGTGTGTTAGCGTGTGTTAGCGTGTGTGTGTGTTAGCGTGTGTGTGTGTGTGTTAGCGTTGTGTGTGTGTGTTAGCGTGTGTAAGTGTATGTGTTAGCGTGTGTGTTAGCGTGTGTGTGTTTGTGTGTTAGCGTGTGTGTGTTAGCATGTGTGTGTGTGTTAGCTTGTGTGTGTGTGTTAGTGTGTGTGTGTGTGTTAGCGTGTGTGTGTGTGTTAATGTGTGTGTTAGCGTGTGTGTGTGTTAGCGTGTGTGTGTTAGCGTGTGTTAGTGTGTGTGTGTGTGTGTTAGCATGTGTGTGTGTGTTAGCATGTGTTAGCGTGTGTGTGTTAGCGTGTGTTTTAGCGTGTGCTTTTTAGCGTGTGTGTGTGTTAGCGTGTTAGCTTTTGTTAGCATGTGTGTTAGCGTGTGGGCGAAGAGCAAACAAGAATTAAAGACTCTTAGATGTTTATTGATCCCACGAAAAATGGGAAATTAGATTAGTTTTAAGTTTATTGTCATTACACATGTACAATGCAACGAAATGCATAATAATAAAATAACAAATATTTGAATATGTACAGGATGGGTAAACAAAAATTTGCAACTTCTTAAATATTCTAAAATGTAAATAAACCAATTGTGCAGGTTGCATTAGTGCAGTAGTGTGGTGTTCAGAAGTCTTATCTAGCACCCAGTGATGACTTGTTAACGTGCGCCATTGAAGCAGTCGGAGCCTCTTTGAGAAGGAGTTCCTCTGTTGGACCAGTGTGGGGTGGAGAGGGTGTGGGGGGGGGTTATCCATGATAGATAACAGTTTGTTCAGAGACCTCCTCTCCACCACAGCTTCAAACGTGTCCTGTTTGCAGCCGATCACAAAGCCAGCCTTCCTGATCAGTTTGTTGTTCAGTCTGTTTCTGTCGCTGGCTCCGATGTTAATGCCTTAATTAAAATAAAAAAGGAAAATCCAACCTTTAAGGTCACCAATTTTCTTTGTGAATAATGTCTTGTAAATAAATTAAAATTCTTCCTTAAAATACAGGGGGCATAAGTATACACCCCCCTATGTTAAAATACAGGGGGCATAAGTATACACCACCCTATGTTAAAATACAGGGGGCATAAGTATACACCCCCCTATGTTAAAGTTCCATTCCCCATTTTTATATTATGGATCCAGGATACTATGCATCCTGATAAAGTTTCCTTGGCCTTTGGAATTTAAACAACACCCCATCACCACCATACACAGAGATACAAAACATGATTCATTCACAAGGAAAATTGGTTTCCTTAAAGATTGGATTTTCCTATTTTTTGAATTACAGTAATTTCCAAAAGATGTTTTTTTATTCAACTTTAGCATGGGTGTATAAACTTATACAAACCGCTGTAAGATTAAGGACTGTGTTAATATCTAATGCTATACTGGTGTAGACATTGGAACAGTGGTTGAACTTTTCTAAATTACACAGTAGACTAAAACCATCTCTGGTCCCACAGGTAGGGGCTGCACACAAAGAAAAAATGATCCCTACAAGAGCCAAGTCTGAGTTGTATTCTTAGAAGTATTAAAACTCTTTACTGCAACTGAATTAAACTAAAGATGCTGTTTCACACGGCCCTGATGGCAGTATTTAGACTGGGTACAGTTCTCCATCCCTTTACCTGTAAAACAGATAGAAACTAAGACTGAAGAATGCGGCCAATCAGAGTCTTGTACAGAGGAAAATAACCGGCCCGTCCACATGGCCGTTAAGGAACGAACACTTGGCCTTACATGCACAACAACAGTGAGCTCTCCTTACTGGAGCAGCTTTGTCTTTAAGCTTTGGGCTTTGCTTGAGAGTTGAGTCACAGCTCCATTACCACCTTCTGAATCACTTTGAAAGTGTAGCGTAGCTGTGACGGATACCTCATGTTCAAAAATGTAACAAAGTCCAAACAGCAAAGCTGTTGCAAGAGCCACATTATCCAGATCTTGAAGAACCACCACACCCCCGATGATGATGCCAACGGCAGAAAAGTCCTTGCCTGGCATCTCTCTGGTGACATCGATTCCCACTGTCGTTTACATGATGGCTCTCAGTGCAGTGGCCTCCGTCATGTCCTGGTTAAAGATAAAAACATTTCTTGAAGCTTTAAAAAAAAAAAAAAATTAACTGATCACTTTTGAATGCAGCGATTGCTATAGTTGATTTAAACCCATGATAGCAGCATAGCAGATTACTACAGCCAAAGAATGGCCTGCCATGCTGCCATTCATGGTCAGTTAATGGAGAGACAAAAGGATTCCAGATCAAATGAAGAGGAGCCTTCAATATTTACAAACTAATGTAAAGATTTCATTTTCATCTACATTTTTTCTGGAAGTTATTTTCATGTTCCTGGATGATTTTTATGATTAACCTTAATTTACTCCAGGGCTGTATCCCGGTCCCAGTTCTGCCCTTGTCAGATGAGGGTCAGTACAGTGTAGGAAGAGAGATGGTGGAATTTTCCTTCTTTCAATAAATTTGAATTGTCTTTCACACTGCTGTAATCCCTAAAGTAAGAGATAATGTGTCAGAGGGCTCAAAATAGGTGGTTTTTCACTTTCATATGGAGAAAAAGTGAACTGTTTCAACCATTTGTTTTAATCTCACCATATACTCCCGCACCAAGACGTTGGAACTGTCATTCAGATAGATGCAGTCCGTTAATGAGGGACTCGCTTCTGGCATCAATGTCATCCTTAAGAAATTTAACAAAGAAAATAGAGATTGAACTCACATTTTCAATAGCACAGAAGAAAGTGATCAAAGACAGACTTCTTTTAAACAGTCAGCATGTGACACCAGTATCTACAACACAACATAACTACCTGTTTGGACATACAGTGAGGAAAATAAGTATTTGAACACCCTGCTATTTTGCAAGTTCTCCCACTTAGAAATCATGGAGGGTCTGAAATTGTCCTCGTAGGTGCATGTCCACTGTGAGAGACATAATCTAAAAAAATAAAATCCAGAAATCACAATGTATGATTTTTTAACTATTTGTATGATACAGCTGCAAATAAGTATTTGAACACCTGTCTATCAGCTACAATTCTGACCCTCAAAGACCTGTTAGTCTGCCTTCAAAATGTCCACCTCCACTCCATTTATTATCCTAAATTAGATGCACCTGTTTGAGGTCGTTAGCTGCATAAAGACACCTGTCCACCCCATACAATCAGTAAGAATCCAACTACTAACATGGCCAAGACCAAAGAGCTGTCCAAAGACTAGAGACTAAATTGTCCATCTCCACAAGGCTGGAAAGGGCTACGGGGACATGTCCAAGCAGTTCGGTGAAAAAAGGTCCACTGTTGGAGCAATCATTAGAAAATGGAAGAAGCTAAACATGACTGTCAATCTCCCTCGGACTGGGGCTCCATGCAAGATCTCACCTCGGGGGGTCTCAATGATCCTAAGAAAGGTGAGAAATCAGCCCAGAACTACACGGGAGGAGCTGGTCCATGACCTGAAAAGAGCTGGGACCTCCGTTTCCAAGGTTACTGTTGGTAATACACTAAGACGTCATGGTTTGAAATCATGCATGGCACGGAAGGTTCCCCTGCTTAAACCAGCACATGTCAAGGCCCGTCTTAAGTTTGCCAATGACCATTTGGATGATCCAGAGGAGTCATGGGAGAAAGTCATGTGGTCAGATGAGACCAAAATAGAACTTTTTGGTCATAATTCCACTAACCGTGTTTGGAGGAAGAAGAATGATGAGGACCATCCCAAGAACACCATCCCTACTGTGAAGCATGGGGGGGTAGCATCATGCTTTGGGGGTGTTTTTCTGCACATGGGACAGGGCGACTGCACTGTATTAAGGAGAGGAGGACCGGGGCCATGTATTGGGAGATTTTGGGGAACAAACTCCTTCCCTCAGTTAGAGCATTGAAGATGGGTCGAGGCTGGGTCTTCCAACATGACAATGACCCGAAGCACACAGCCAGGAGAACCAAGGAGGGGCTCTGGAAGAAGCAGATCAAGGTTCTGGCGTGGCCTAGCCAGTCTCCAGACCTAAACCCAATAGAGAATGTTTGGAGGGAGCTCAAACTCCGTGTTTCTCAGCGACAGCCCAGAAACCTGACTGATCTAGAGAAGATCTGTGTGGAGGAGTGGGCCAAAATCCCTTCTGCAGTGTGTCAAACCTGGTGAAGAACTACAGGAAACGTTTGACCTCTGGAACTGCAAACAAAGGCTACTTTACCAAATATTAACATTGATTTTCTCAGGTTTTCAAATACTTATTTGCAACTGTATCATACAAATAAATAGTTAAAAAAAAAAATCATACATTGTGATTTCTGGATGTTTTTTTTAGATTATGTCTCTCACAGTGGACATGCACCTACGATGACAATTTCAGACCCCTCCATGATTTCTAAGTGGGAGAACTTGCAAAATAGCAGCGTGTTCAAATACTTTCCTCACTGTAACCTTTATGGACTGGACTTTATCTCATCTCCAGGGATGATATGTATAAAAAAAAAAAAAATGAAAATTCTCACAATGGGACAGTGAATGCATGATAAAAATTACTAGGTCCTTTCAGTGGAATCAGTACCCACAGGTAAATGGAGTTGAGCTCTGCATATACATCTTATACTGACCTAATGCAATGCATATTTACTTTATAGTTAAACAATGTAGAGTTGAAGGTTCTTACTGTCATCATGGCATATGTCTTTCAGCTTTTTTCCCTGCTCCACGTTCGCTTTGCAAACACTTTGATTATAGAGGCATGGTTGTGATGCGCTTAAACTCTGCATTTATCTGAAACATGAAAATATTTTTCAATAACGGCACCGCCCACAGACTTTAGAAGACATTTCTAACATCAAATCTACACCTGTCCGGTATCCATTGCCAGTCTTTGTGATGATCTGGCTGAGGGGGTTCAGGCCTATGCAGAACAGCAGCGGGGATAGTGCATCGCCTTGGTATATGCCGCACTTGGTGACTTGTGCAATTGGCTTTGAGTTGGCTTCCAGACTTGTTTTCCACAGCCCCATTGAGTTCTTGATGAAGGCTATTAGTGTCCTGTTGACCTTGTACATCTCCAAGCATTCCGTTGTAGGCTTTCTTGTAGTCAATCCAGGCGGTGCACAGATTGGTCTGCCTGGTCTTGCAGTCTCGAGTGACTGCTCTATCCACCAGTAGCTGGTGCTTGGCTCCTCTGGTGTTACTGCCTATTCCCTTCTGGGCCCTGTGCATGTATTGAGCCATGTGCCTATTCATCTTAGCCGCTATGATGCCTGACAGGAGCTTCCATGTTGTGCAGAGGCATGGGTTAACCATTCTGGGTGGGTCCCATCCATCAGCAGTTGGTTCATTTGTACTGCCAGGTGTTCATGGAGTGCAGTTAGTTTCTTCAGCCAGTAGGTGTGGATCATGTCAGGGCCTGGTGCTGTCCACCTCTTCATACCTGCCACTCTTTCTTGGATGTCTGCCGTTGTAATGGTTACTGGTTCTTGTTCTGGGAGATTGCTAGCCACTGAGCATCTGTGTTGTGGGATGCCTCTTTCTCCCATATGTTCTGCCGTAAGGGGATGACGACGATTTTAAACGATATATTATTAATATTACCCAATAATAAGCAGTGGTGGAGGCTGACTGAGCTCTTCCTGGTTCTCCAGCTGTCACATGACGACATGAAGAAGAAGAGGAGTCTGGAGGAGAAGAAGAAACCTGTCCTCCACCTGCAGGGACAGAAGAAGAAGTCCTACACTCTGGTAGCACTTGTTACAGCTGTTTTCTTCTCTCAAAATGCTACAGGGGTGGGGGGGGGGGGGGGTTAGATTAATGGGCTGGAGAGCACATGCTGTAACTGATGGTGTGTGTGTGTGTGTGTGTGTGTGTGTGTATAGGACTGTGGTCTTGGTGCCAGCTGTGTGACCTTTGTGTGTCCCCTGGTCCACATGAAGAACTGGGCCACCGTGACCATCAGGTCCAGACTCTGGAGATCCACCATGGTCGAGGTACCGTCCCATCTGTTCAGCCTCAGTTAGCTCCTCCTAGAGAGGTCAGAGAGGGGGTCTGTGTGTGTGCGTGTGTCTGTGTGGATTGTGTGCATTGCTGCCCTCTAGTGGCCAAATTAATGAATGTTTTTGTTAAATGGGATCTTGTGTGTGTGTGTGTTTTCAGGACTTCAGTGATGCGAGGAGTGTGTTGGTTCGAGGCCGAGTGACTCTGAAGCTTCAGACGAACAAACCGACCATCAGCATGGAGCCTCGCAGCACAGAGGTAGATCCCGGGGGGGGGTTACAGTCCTACTCCTGACCAATCAGAGGCAGCAGGGGGCATTACAGCACCTGATTGGTTCAGGTTCAGACCAGTTTCCTGTTTCCTGCTGAGTCCCGGTGTGCTTCCTCTGCAGATTGAGGTCCTGGTCTACCCGGAGCCGGGGCTGCCAGTGGACTCGGGCGCCCCCCTATGGGTCCTGGTGCTGGCGGTGCTGGCGGGGGTCCTGCTGCTGGGGGGGCTGTGCCTGCTGCTGTGGAAGGTGAGCGGCCGGCGATGGCTTCAGCATATCGTCGCTGCAGGAGAGGATAGATAGGCCAATTCCATTAAAGCTAATGCTAGAAAGGTAATGCTAGTGTAGCATACAGGTGGGGTACGTATATGCTGTAATATAGCAGATAGAAATAACTATGATGTATGATTGGGCTGCAGAAGACAAAAGTTCGTCTCATGAGGCCAATAATTCAATTTGGTGTTGGTACCATGTATTAAGTGAAAACAAAGACAAATCTATAACAATACCCAAAAATATTTACAATCTGCAGACAATTTCAAAAGTTCAACCAAAAATAACATTTAAGCAAACTGGAAAGTACTCAATTTAAAATCAATTCATCACACACACACACTATAAGACTAAGGTCTTTGTTCATGAGCCATGAACACAACATCCGATAATGAGTATGGTCCAAGGATGCAACCAGTCCATAAGCCCCAGCTTAATGAATGGCTGTGTAAGTGTATGAGTGGGATTGAGAGTGGAGGGGGTGAGCAAAGCTACAACAGCCTCCTACCAAACCATACAGGGGGCGACGATGTTGTTGGGGCAGGTTCTGTTCCAAGTTGTTCTAGCTCGCCATCAATTAGCCCGCAACTGCTGCACCTGGCCTGTATTCAATAAACAGGACCCATGGTTTAGTCACTACGCATAATTTATCCACTAGCTAGTTCTAGGTTCTATTTTATATTCTATGTGTACACAATTATCAAAAATACTTCCATATAATTGATGATTGTCATTCAGTAGTAAATAAATCATTCAAATACTTAACCAAAGCATTACAACAAAGTGCTAGGTTTGTATTACAATTCAATAATTAATTGCTACCAGCCACCACAGCCCATAGACACACATACAAATGGCTAAATGCGGTTAGCATTAAGCTAGCAGAGAACTCCATCCACATACCCAAAGATGCTAACGCTAATAGTAATATGCTAGTGGACACACAAACAAAGAGACTCACCAATTCCCGCTGATATTCGACACACCACGACACCAGTCGACTAAAGACAACAGTGGTGGATGCTACAATTACAAAATTGCACGCTAAGGTCACACAAGCATTTAAGATTGAAAAAAATAAGCGAGAATGTGGTGTTGTTTGTATTGAGACATACCTAGTGCAGCTGCTCCAGTGGCTTCCCCCTCACACTACTGATTAGGGAAAACTCACTGCAGCATTTAACCCATGCTTGAGTGCTCTGATTGGGTAACTGAGCCTACCATGTGACTCATGGTAAAATTGTTGTTTCAGGTGTGTTCAGGTAAGTGGGAAAAATGAGACCTGGGTTACACTAGCCGGCTAACGCAAGCATGCTAACGCTAGCAAGATTAGCTTTTTAGCGTTAGCTTGTGTTATGCTAGAAAACTAATATCAGGAAGCTAATGCTAGGTAACATTAGCTTGCTAACATAACCATGCCCCCCCCCCATTCAGTCAGTGTGGTTTCACCATGCCCCCCCCCCCATTCAGTCAGTGTGGTTTCACCATGCCCCCCCCATTCAGTGTGGTTTCTTCAGGAGAGCCAGCACCAGAGAGATGTACCAGGCGAGGAGCCAGAGAGCCTCCAGGAGGACCCAGCCATCGGAGAGCGAGAGGTTGAATACGGAGCTCTGAGGCTGGCTCACTGCTGCCAGAGAGCCCCCTGTAAGGACCCGCTGCTGGAGCCCTGGTCTCACTCGCTCCTGACTGGTTTCTCACTGGTTTCTCACTGGTTTCTGACTTGTTTCCCACACGTCTGTCTCTTCATCCGTGTGACTGTCTCCCTACAGATGTCTGTCTCTTCATCCGTGTGACTGTCTCCCTACAGACGTCTGTCTCTTCATCTGTGTGACTGTCTCCCTGCAGATGTCTGTGTCTTCATCCGTGTGACTGTCTCCCTGCAGACGTCTGTCTCTTCATCCGTGTGACTGTCTCCCTGCAGACGTCTGTCTCTTCATCCGTGTGACTGTCTCTCTGCAGATGTCTGTCTCTTCATCCGTGTGACTGTCTCCCTGCAGACGTCTGTCTCTTCATCTGTGCGACTGTCTCCCTGCAGACGTCTGTCTCTTCATCTGTGTGACTGTCTCCCTGCAGATGTCAGTCTCTTCATCTGTGTGACTGTCTCCCTGCAGACGTCTGTCTCTTCATCCGTGTGACTGTCTCTCTGCAGATGTCAGTCTCTTCATCTGTGTGACTGTCTCCCTGCAGATGTCTGTCTCTTCATCTGTGTGACTGTCTCCCTGCAGACGTCTGTCTCTTCATCTGTGTGACTGTCTCCCTGCAGACGTCTGTCTCTTCATCTGTGTGACTGTCTCCCTGCAGACGTCTGTCTCTTCATCTGTGTGACTGTCTCCCTGCAGACGTCTGTCTCTTCATCCGTGTGACTGTCTCCCTGCAGATGTCTGTCTCTTCATCCGTGTGACTGTCTCCCTGCAGACGTCTGTCTCTTCATCCGTGTGACTGTCTCCCTGCAGACGTCTGTCTCTTCATCTGTGTGACTGTCTCCCTGCAGACGTCTGTCTCTTCATCCGTGTGACTGTCTCCCTGCAGATGTCTGTCTCTTCATCCGTGTGACTGTCTCCCTGCAGACGTCTGTCTCTTCATCTGTGTGACTGTCTCCCTGCAGACGTCTGTCTCTTCATCTGTGTGACTGTCTCCCTGCAGATGTCTGTCTCTTCATCTGTGTGACTGTCTCCCTGCAGACGTCTGTCTCTTCATCTGTGTGACTGTCTCCCTGCAGACGTCTGTCTCTTCATCCGTGTGACTGTCTCCCTGCAGATGTCTGTCTCTTCATCCGTGTGACTGTCTCCCTGCAGACGTCTGTCTCTTCATCTGTGTGACTGTCTCCTTGCAGACGTCTGTCTCATTGATATGTTGAGAGTCTTCCTGTTGGACAGACGAGTGTCTTGTTTTCTCGGCAGTGTGGGTTCTTTGTGCGTCGGAGGGCGTGGCCGGCCGCGACGCTCCACCAGGGGAGGATTATGGGTAGAGACGAGCAGCAGCGGCACACAGACGCTGACGGTTTCCTGATCCAAGATGGCGTCGCTTCGTCCAGAAACAGGAAGTCACCCAAACACTGGGTCACCTCCTGGACTGAGACAGACTGACAGTATCCTAGGAAACAGAACCGGACCAATCAGACAATACACTGCCATTTAATACCTGCTGGACTGTGTGTGTGTGTGTGTGTGTGTGTGTGTGTGTGTGTGTGTGTGTGTGTGTGTGTGTGTGCTCTGTGTGTGTTTGTGTCTTTGTGTGTGTCAGTGTTTGTGTATTTGTGTGTGAGTGTGTGTGTTTGTGTAAGTGTGTGTCTCTTTGTGTGTGTGTGTGTGTGTCTCTGCGTGTTTGTGTCTCTATGTGTGTGTGTGTGTCTCTGTGTGTGTGTGTGTCTCTATGTGTGTGTGTGTTTGTGTGAGTGTGTTTCTCTGGGTGTGTGTTTGTGTGAGTGTGTTTCTCTGGGTGTGTGTAAAAGTGAAATATTTCTCTTTGTAATCAACACTGCTAATTAATGTTCATATGGAACAGTTTGATTATTATTTACTTGTATTTGGAATATTTAATGTCTTTATACAGTATATCTTTGTGATCTGCTGTGTGTGAACTGCATTTCCCAGCATCCTCTGGTCTCTGAGTGATATCATATATAAAGATGTGAACTAATGTATTGTTGTGTGTTTCTTGATGCAGACCAACAGACGCTATCAGTATGTTATTTTTTTGCGTGTGTGTAAATGTGTGTATTTATATATCTTTTCTAGTCTTAACGACTACTCAAAGCTCTTTTACATCGTACAGGATACACACATCTACACACCTGCTCATCAGATACACACTCACACACATTCACACTCCGATGCGCAGCATCTTGGGGTTCAGGGTCTTGCCCAAGGACACTTGGACATGGAACAGGGATTGAACCACCAACCTTCCAATTGGCAGGCAACTGCTCTACCGCTGAGCCACAGCCGCCCCGTGTGTGTTTCTGTGTGTGTGTGTGTGTGTGTGTGTGTGTCTGTGTGTGTGTGTGTGTCTCTGTGTGTGTGTGTCTCTGTGTGTTCGTGTCTGTGTGTGTTTGTGTGTGTGTGTCTGTGTGTGTGTTTGTGTGTGTGTGATCGTGTGTGTATGTCTGTGTGTCTGTGTGTGTGCGTGTGTGTGTGTGTGTGTGTGTGTGTGTGTGTGTGGAGCCAGTCAAAGCTGTGATGAATGTGCATAACAAGCCTGGGTGTATCTGTGTGAGTAACTCCAGAGCTACACCTGTTAGACAGGAAGTAGCTGTTGGGACACTGACAGCGTGTAGAGACGTCCACTCGCCACGCTGACAACACTCTGGGTGAGTCCTGATTCATTTGGATCCAGCTCGGGACGGGTAGACGGGGCGTTGGGGGGTGAAGTGTGACGGGGCGTTCGGGGGGGTGAAGTGTGACGGGGCATTGGGGGGGGGGGGTGAAGTGTGACGGGGAATTGGGGGTGAAGTGTGACGGGGCATTGGGGGTGAAGTGTGACGGGGCATTGGGGGGGAGGCGTGTATTCTAACTTATGGGTAATCTCCTGCAGAACAGCTGACTGGTGGAGTAGATATGTAGAGAGGTGACGTAGTGACGAGTAATGTTGGGGGGGGGGTTAATTACTATGAATGTCATGGAAATGTTGAATGATTCTAATAATAATAATAATAATAATAATAATAATAATAATGTCTGAATGAAAACGGGATTGTTAAGACTTAAAGGTGAAAGCAGGTACTACTACTTTTACAGCTGATTACAGCAGTATTATATAGAAGTATATAGTAGTATTATATAGAAGTATATAGTAGTATTTTATAGAAGTATATAGTAGTATTATATAGAAGTATATAGTAGTATTTTATAGAAGTATATAGTCGTATTATATAGAAGTATATAGTAGTATAACGGCGCCATTCGAGGGTTAAATCACGCTGAACGCGGTTCTTCTTCTTCTGTGTTTCAGGTTGTCAGGATGACTTCCTGTGTGTGGTCCCTCCTCTTCCTGTCCTCCCTGTGTTGGTCCTCCTCCGCCGGGCCCGCCGGACTCAAAGTGAGAATCAGCGACCGAGCGCCAGATGTCTGTAAGATCTGAACGAGTCCTCCCTCTGACCTCTGTCCCCCGTCTTCAAGGCTCTTGTTACATTTTATATATAGTTTTTAAAAGATGTTAAAGTACAAAATGGAGCTTTTTCTCCCACTGACTCTCAGCGGCCTCAAACGCCTCACCCATAGGGCCCCGAACGCCTCATCCACAGTGCCCCGAACGCCTCATGCACAAGGATTTGAATGCTTCATCCACAGTGCCTCAAACGCCTCGCCCACAGGGCCTCAAACGCCTCGCCCACATTCCTGTTCCACATTCCTGTCAAACAGGACTTTCAGAGAGGAAGGAGAAACAGGAATGTGGAACTGGAATGTGGAACAGGAATGTGGAACAGGAATGTGGGCGAGTCCCAGTCCAGTTCTTTACATGTAATGCCCATTTCAGAGCAGCAGCCATTTTCCTTGTACTGTTGCTATGGTAACTTAAAACGTCCATAAGCGCTGACATCTGGCGGGTTGCGACGCCGAGGTAACGGACACAGGGTCACCCTGGTCTCACAAACCTGATCCAACGTGTCTCATGTGCACTGGAAGACTTCCTAACCCGACTCGCTGTCACACAACTCAAAACATCAGAATTATAGAATCAAAGTTACGCTTCAAAAACACTTTTTTAACAGACTCTTCTCAGGGGCTAAAACGCCTCGCCCACATTCCTGTCCCATTGTCCCAGTTCTGTCCCATTGTCCCAGTTCTGTCCCATTGTCCCAGTCCTGTTCTAGTCCTGTTCCAGTCCTGTCCCACTGTCCCAGTCCTATCCCAGTCCTGTCCTATTCCTGTTTCATTGTCCCATTCCTATCAAATTGTCCCATTCCCATCCCATTGCCCCATTTCTGTCCCAGTCCTGTCCCATTCCTGTTCCCTTGTCCCAGTCCTGTCCCATTGTGTATTCCTGTCCCATTCCTGTTCCATTGTCCCAGTCCTGTCCCATTGTCCCATTCCTGGTTGGATGGTTGGCTGGTTAACTGGTTGACTGGTTCTCTGTTACATGTGGACTTTGTGTTTCTAGTGAAGTCGTTGGTTCAGGACTATCTGATGGATCTGGTTGGGGAACCTGTCCCAGATGTTCAGTTTAAGTTAATGAAAGGGGCGACGTGCAAGATTAAAGGGTAAATATAATAATAATATATATATATATAATAAGAAGAAGAAGACTTTATTATTTATGTAATCGTTGTGTTTCTATGTATTGCCCTTTAAATGATTTCTTTATGTTTTCTTTTTAATGTTTTTAATCGTGATTTCATATTTCTTTTGTTTATCCTCGTCTACAGACTGACGTTGACTCGTCTGGACCTGGACCTTGATAAGGTTTTTGTCAAGTTCCAGCAGGATTCAGGTCTTCAGTTTGGGTTCCGGGACCTGAACTTCACTGTACAACTTCATCGAGAAATCATTGTACGGAGAAAGATGTACGTAAACCCCCAGACCCCTCATAACCCCCAACCCGGACTGGTAGGAGATCAGGACTCGGCTCAGTGTTGTAGACACAAACCCCCGACCCTGACTGGTTGGAGACCAGGAACTGACTCAGCCCTGTAGCCCTGAACCCCCAACCCTGACTGGTAGGAGACCAGGACTCGGCCCAGCACTGTAGCCCTGAACCCCTGACCAAGACTGGTAGGAGACCAGGACTCGGCCCAGCACTGTAGCCCTGAATCCCCGACCCTGACTGGTAGGAGACCAGGACTCGGCTCAGTGCTGTAGTCCTGAACCCCAGACCCGGACTGGTAGGGTTAGGTTAGGGTAGAAACGTAGCGCCCTGGATGGGCGCTGCGAGGGGCAGGGGCACAAGGGGACCACTGGTGTGAGTGAGTGGGTCCCCAAGGCTTTAGGGTTACGGTTAGAGGGTTACCCTAACCCTACCAGTCCGGGTGCTCATGTTGCCCTCATGTTGTCATCATGTTGTCTTCATGTTGTCCTCATGTTCTCCGCATGTTGTCCTTGTGTCGTCCTCATGTTGTCCTCATGTTGCCCCCATGTTGTCCTCATGTTGTCCTCATGTTGTCTTCATGTTGTCCTCATGTCGCCCTCATGATGTCCTCATGTTGTCTTCATGTTGTCCTCATGATGTCCTCATGTTCTCCTCATGTTGCCCTCATGTTGTCCTCATGTTCTCCTCATGTTGCCCTCATGTTGTCCTCATGTTGTCCTCATGTTGCCCTCATGTTGTCCTCATGTTGCCCCCATGTTGTCCTCATGTTGTCCTCATGTTGTCTTCATGTTGTCCTCATGTCGCCCTCATGATGTCCTCATGTTGTCTTCATGTTGTCCTCATGATGTCCTCATGTTCTCCTCATGTTGCCCTCATGTTGTCCTCATGTTCTCCTCATGTTGTCCTCATGTTGCCCTCATGTTGTCTTCATGTTGTCCTCATGTTGTCCTCATGTTGTCTTCCTCATGTTGTCTTCATGTTGCCCCTATGTTGTCTTATATCAATGTTCTTTTCAATTCCCCAAAATAACATGATTGATTCCTCCTAATGCTCTTTGCTAAGTACAAATCTCTACTTTCATTAATTTTGGGGCGTCTTATTCAATTTTACAGCATTGTAAGTGTTTTTGAAATAGTAGTAGTATTATATGTATGTATATATAAAGTAGTATTGGTATTAAATATAAATAGTATTGACGAAAAGTTGACATATTCCAGTCTGTGATTATCCATCAACATCCATTCCTTTAATTTTAGTCTCAATAATTCCTTAGGTTTATTGACCATAAATTCAAAAAATAACTATAAACTAAAGTTTTAAGTTAGTGTTACGTAGTGTTGAAAACATAAAAAAAAGTGACAAACATTGAAAAAAAGGAATCAAAACGTAAGAAAAAGTTAAAAACGTTGATTAAAATGTCAACAGAACTGTTGATTTTCCATTTTGAAGTGGAGACAACCGGAGGTTCCAGATGCCGAGGGGATCCGGTTCCGTCCTCTAACTCACCGTCTGTTTTCAGTGTCGACCAAGGGATGGTTAATGTCACGGGGAAAGGTGTGAGGGCCGCCATCGAACTGGGACTGGACCAGAACCAAGGACGCCTGAGTCTCCACATACACAACTGTGACGTCCAAGCTGCCAAGATGAACATGAAGTTCCACCAAGGACTTGGGTAACAAGGGACTAGGATCAGGGGCCAGATGCATCAAATCCTGCATAGAGATAGGATTATCTCAGAAGGTGGAGGATTAATACTCCATCAGCCCAGGGTGTTCTGGGACCAGGGACACGTATGAATGGTGTTCTGGGACCAGGGACACGTAGGAAGGGTGTTCTGGGACCAGGGACACGTATGAATGGTGTTCTGGGACCAGGGACACGTAGGAAGGGTGTTCTGGGACCAGAGACACATATGAAGGGTGTTCTAGAACCAGGGTGACGTTTGAAGGGTGTTCTGGGACCAGGGACACGAAGGTAGGGTGTTCTGGGACCAGGGACATGTATGAAGAGTGTTCTGGGACCAGGGACATGTATGAGACAATCCAGGGAGACCAGCCTGGCTCCATTATTGACTGACTGACTGACTGATTGATGTTTCCATTGTGTTTCAGGCCTGTGCTGAATCGATTCAAGAAGCTGTTGCAGGATCAACATAAGACCAACGTGAGTTCCTCTTTCAGTCTGCACCTGAATTGAGTCATAAACCTGCAGGTTTAGGTCCAGACCAGGTCAGACTGACATACTGTCTCTCTGCCTGTCTGTCTGTCCCTCTGTCTGTCTGTCTCTCTGTTGGTCTGTCTGTCTGTCTCTCTGTCTATCTGTCTGTCTGTCTGTCTCTCTGTCTGTCTAACCTGTCTGTCTCTCTGTCTGTCTGTCTGTTTACAGGTCTGTCTTGCCATTAAAAGACATGCTGTCCCTAAAGTTAACTCCATGTTGGCAAACGTCACCATGGTGATGAGTTTGAGCAAAGACCTCGGTATCAACCTGGACTACTCTCTGAGCGGAGACGTCGCCGTGACAACCAACAACCTTGACGTCCCTTTCACAGTAAGAGACATCTTAGAGACTAAAACTCTTCAATAGCAACGATTAGTAACGAGGGGACACACCTGGTGGGGAGCAGGGGTTATACCCAGCCAATGGACTCATGGTACATGTGTGTACTACAGTCCTTACCCATAGGGTGTGGTGTAATGACGCTGTACCCTGTGTGTGTCTCAGGGTGTGATGTACTAACGTTGTACCCTGTGTGTGTCTCAGGGTGTGGTGTACTAACGTTGTACCCTGTGTGTGTCTCAGGGTGTGGTGTACTAACGTTGTACCCTGTGTGTGTCTCAGGGTGTGGTGTACTAACGCTGTACCCTGTGTGTGTTTCAGGGTGTGGTGTACTAACATTGTACCCTGTGTGTGTCTCAGGGTGTGGTGTACTAACGCTGTACCCTGTGTGTGTTTCAGGGTGTGGTGTACTAACGCTATACCCTATGTGTGTCTCAGGGTGTGGTGTACTAACGCTGTACCCTATGTGTGTCTCAGGGTGTACTAACGCTGTACCCTGTGTGTGTCTCAGGGTGTGGTGTACTAACGCTGTACCCTATGTGTGTCTCAGGGTGTGGTGTACTAACGTTGTACCCTGTGTGTGTCTCAGGATGAGGTGTACTAACGTTGTACCCTGTGTGTGTCTCAGGGTGTGGTGTAATGACGTTGTACCGTGTGTGTGTCTCAGGGTGTGGTGTACTAACGTTGTACCCTGTGTGTGTCTCAGGATTAGGTGTACTAATGTTGTACCCTGTGTGTGTCTCAGGGTGTGGTGTACTAACGTTGTACCCTGTGTGTGTCTCAGGGTGTGGTGTACTAACGTTGTACCCTGTGTGTGTCTCAGGGTGTGGTGTAATGACGTTGTACCGTGTGTGTGTCTCAGGGTATGGTGTACTAACGCTGTACCCTGTGTGTGTCTCAGGGTATGGTGTACTAACGCTGTACCCTGTGTGTGTCTCAGGGTGTTGTGTACCACGGAGACACCAGGCCTGCTGTACCAGCAGCCGGCGTGGAGCCGGTGTTTACAGACAGCACCCGGATGGTTTACATTGGCGTCTCCGAGGACCTGTTTAAGAGCGCTGCCCAGGCCCTCTACAGTCACGGGCCTTTACAGCTGGACCTTCCACAGGTGAGAGCAGCCAAAAACACCTGGCACAACCACCTTCCACAGGTGAGAACAGCCCAAAACACCTGGCACAACCACCTTCCACAGGTGAGAACTGCCAGAGTATGTCCAGAGTATGAAGTGGGTAAACCAACCGTAACCCTAAGTGACTGGAACTGGTCCAGTATTGAGTCTGCAGCAGTGAAACCATGGCAGCAACCAATGAGAAACAGGCTGGTTCGGGATATACTGAAGAAGGAAGTTGCTGGTCCTCGTCTAACGTCCTCCTCTGTTCTCCTCCATAGATTGGTATTCTACCAGATTACGTTCTACGGACTTGGGGATTACCTGAGGTGAGCAGAAACCCCACGAGCCTTGTTTCAGTTTTCAGGTCTTCAATGAGAACTATCTTAACCCTTGTGTTGTCCTTTGGTCAGTGGGACCCATTCAGTTTATTTGACATTTTGTAATGGCCTGGCGTTGAGCTTCGGGTCCCGGGTGACCCTCACGTACTGTGTGATGGCATTTCACGTGAACTGGTGGGAGCTCCTGCAGTCGAACGCGTTTCCCACTACCATCATCTAGTCCTTCAGGTCCAAGAGACCCGTCCTGGACTCGAATACATTTCCCACTACCATTATCTAGTCCTTCAGGTCCGAGAGACCTTCCTGCAGTCGAACGCGTTTCCCACTACCATTATCTAGTCCTTCAGGTCTATGAGACCCTCCTGCAGTCAAACGCATTTCCCACTACCATTATCTAGTCCTTCAGGTCTCAAAGACCCGTCCTGCAGTCGAACGTGTTTCCCACTACCATTATCTAGTCCTTCAGGTCCAAGAGACCCGTCCTGGACTCAAATATGTTTCCCACTACCATTATCTAGTCCTTCAGGTCCGAGAGACCCTCTTGCAGTCGAACGCGTTTCCCACTACCATTATCTAGTCCTTCAGGTCCAAGAGACCCTCCTGCAGTCAAACGCATTTCCCACTACCATTATCTAGTCCTTCAGCTCTCAAAGACCCGTACTGCAGTCAAACGCGTTTCCCACTACCATTATCTAGTCCTTCAGGTCTCAGAGACCCGTCCTGCAGTCGAAAGGACAACACAAGGGTCTGTTTTGTGTCTCTTAACGGTGTCTTCACGTCCCCTGTAGGGTCCGGTTGAAGTGGTCCTGACGGATGCGCCAGACATCTCCATCAGTCCGGACGGAGTCTCGGTCCACGTGAAGGTCATCACCCAGTCCTTAGTCAACCCAGATCTCCCTCCTCTTCCTTTGGTGAGCACACAGTCTCACACACACACACACACACTCACACACACACACACACACACACATACAGACACACACACAAACATACATACATACATACACACACAAAAGTGTAGTATGACAGTACTACTATGACAGTATGACAATACTACTATGACAGTAGTACTATGACAGTACTAGTATGAGAGTACTAGTATGTCTTCTGTGTACCTGTGTCTCCTCCAGACCTGCCAGGTATGTATACAGGTAGATTTGGAGGGTTAGGACAGTACTATTATTACCATGACAGTACTAGTATGACAGTAGTACTAGTATGAGAGTACTAGTATGTCCTCTGTGTGTCCCCTGCAGACCTGCCAGGTGTGTATCCAGGTGGATCTGGACGGATCCCGTCTCATTCTCCAGTCTCTAAGACCTGAGTAAGAACTCTCACATCACTCAACATGTAGTACTGTGTAGTCTTTTATGAGTACTCACTAAAACTGTTTCAGGTGTACAGTTGAACCTAAGACGCTGTGGGGAAGATTCCTGGTAAGAAAACGTGTACTCTTCATCCAGTCTGTGTATATGGGTCAACGTCCTGTACCTCTATCGCCATGGTGACCTGTGTGTGTGTGTGTGTGTGTGTGTGTGTGTGTGTGTGTGTGTGTGTGTGTGTCTCTGTATGTGTGTGTGTGTGTTTGCAGGCAACATTTGTCACATCATCAAGGATTTCATCATTCATTGAAGGTAAGTACTAATACTACTACTACTAATACACTTCAGAAACACACTTAAACAGCATAAAGAATAATATGTGTGTGTGTGTATGTGTGTGCGTGTGTGTGTGCGTGTGTGTGCGTGTGTGTGTGTGTAGAATTGTCAGCTGATGGTTTCCTGCTTCCTCTTCCTGATCGTCTGGATCTCTCTCAGACAAAGATAAACTATTACCCTGTGAGTACGTTATTATACTACATACTACACTATTATACTGCACTGTACTACATACTACATTATTATACTGCACTGTACTACATACTACACTATTATACTGCACTAGTGGCGTCCTGTAGGGGGCAACGCCATTAGAGGGTAATTTTGTATTATGTAGTAGTATTATGTCATAGTGTGTGTGTGTGTGTACGTATATATATATATATATATATACACTACCGGTCAAAAGTTGGGGGTCACATAGAAATTCCCATTGACCTCCATTGTAGACAGAATGCCAGCTGAGATCAGTTGCATTGTTTTTTAACCAGGGCAGTAATCAGATTACATTATGTGCTTACATAATAGTAAAATGGTTCTCCAATGTTTTTCTAGTGTTTTATTTTTAAATGATAGATTAGTACACAGAATGTGCCTTTGGAACATTGGATGAATGGTTGCTGATAATGGGCAATGTAGATATTGCATTAAAGATCAGCCCCCCCACCCAAATTAGCAGGTATTCTGTCTATAATGGAGTGGTATGGAAATGTAGAAGTGACCCCAAACTTTTGACCGGTAGTATATATATATATATTACCCGGGGTAACTTCTTCCCCCAATGAACACCCCAAGCGTCTCTCCCAGATTAGATTACCCCCCACCCCCCCAGGGGTGGTCTTGAAAGCGACCCAGCCGTCTCCGTTCTCTCTGCAACCTCCTAACTCCTGATCCTCCACGCGGTGTCACGGCCTCCTTTGGTTGGTCTGGTGGGTGATCCGGCTGCTGGGTCCCTCGGTACGGTGCCCTCCTATCCTAAACCACCGTGCGTCCTCTTGGAGCCTGTTTGACGCAGTACACAACCTGGACCACCCTCTGGACCACGTAGCAGGGCCCAATCCATGTGCTGTTTAACACAGGGCAACGACCCTTAACTCTGTTGGGTCCATACACCCAGACCAGGTCCCCGGCCTGGATGTCCTGTCCTTTGGCATGCACGTCGTAGCCTTGTTTTTGACGGACCCCGGCCTGTTGCGATTGGTGCCTGGCGAAGTTGTGGGCCATGTCCAATCGGTCCTGAAACTGCCTGGCGTATTCTGGGCCTACCGAGGCTTCAGGTGCATCAGGTGCTTCAGGTGGCGGTCCAGAGGCTCCGGCAGCGTCCTCAGCTCCCTGCCGAGCAACAACAGCAGGGTCGCTGCAGGATCTCAACCATACAATGTTGTTTTCCACTGCATGTGTCATGTGTAATGTGTAATGTGTAGTGTGTGTGTGTGTGTGTGTGTGTGTTTGTGTGTGTGTGTGCAGGGCTTCCTGGTGGTGGGGGGGGACCTGGTCTACCCCGTCCAGAGGTCTGTCCTGAAGGCCGCGCGTCTGTCTCCAACCAGCTCCAGAGACCCCGCCTCCAGCAGGAAGTTCCAGTCCGTTGTCTTCCTCGTCATCATGGTTCTATACATCTGCTTATGTAAACGCTGTTGCTAGGGAAACAAGGGGAGCCCCCCCGACCACCCCAACCCCCCGACCCCCCATGCAGGAACAGTCCTCAAGATTTGGGCACAAATCCAGGTGTGGCGAACCCTGGACCTCTGGGTCGAGGCATCAGCCTCAAAGTATATGTGCGCCTCTACTGCCCACTGGTCCACCCCGGCCACAATGAACAATCTCCAGTTAATATGAATGTATGAAGCCTCAAAGTATATATAGAAAGTATATATACAGTATATCTATACTAGTACAGTATATATACTGTACTAGTATATACTGTAGCACCTGCCTATGCCATTATAGGTCCTCATACACACTGTATACAGATGAAGTACTGCGCTCTATTTATGTATTTATTGTATTTTGTATATTTATAGTATTTAATGTGTAAATGTTCTCAATCAGCTGACCTCATTAAATAAAGGTTCAATAACTCAAATTTTTGTGTGTGTGTGTCTCTGCATTGTGTCTACATCGCCCCCCCCTCCATCCACAGCTATTCCTAATATTATTATAATATTGATATTATTCATTCTGGTGACCAGGATGTCTCTGGTTGGTGTTTCATTATACTACATATTATACTACATACTATACTACAACTTTATCTGGTGTATTTAACATACTATACTATGTTTTTATGACTTTCTGACATACTATGTTTTATTACTATACTGTGTTTTATTACTCTACTATGATTGCATTATGATGATATTATGATTTTGGACTCTTTCAGCCAACCAGCAGGTCTGTGGACCAGACATCACCAGTTTGATTTGATTTGATTGATTTTTAAAAATCTTTGATTGGTTTTGATATTATTTGGAGAATATGTACTTCCCAATACTTGAATGTGTGTTTTCTGTGTTCTGCGTAGTGTTTACAGAGTAAAATGAAGTAACTTTTCTTCTTCTGTCTTTAGTGAAGGAGACTACTTGTATACGTTTGCTTTTAACGTTGTATTTATTGACAAGTATTTAATTTCTAATATTTCTTTCTAATAATACTTTCTAATGCTGTTCTGTGTACTGTGTTTTCGTCTTATTTGTCTTAGATATTAGATATTATTGGTATTGAGTTGTGTGTTTGGTAATAAAAACGTTAAACTGGCAAAAACTAAAGTTTTATTCTGGGGGGGGGCATCATAAAAGAATTATGCTTAGTATATCAAAATGGCCGCGCACAATAAACTACGATATACTTCTGATATATACTATGTTTTATTACTTTTCAACATACTATACTATGACTTTTTATACTTTTTTGACATACTATACTATGACTTTTTATAACTTTAACATACTATACTATGACTTTTATGACATTTTGACATACTATATATTTGACTTTTTATACTTGTTGACATAATGTACTATGACTTCTTATACTTTTTCGACATACTATACTATGACTTTTTATAACTTTTTGACATACTATACTATGACTTTTAATGATATTTCAACATACTATACTATGACTTTTTATAACTTTTAACATACTATACTATGACTTTTTATAACTTAACATACTATACTATGACTTTTTATAACTTTAACATACTATACTATGACTTTTTATAACTAACATACTATACCATGACTTTTTATGGCTTTTTGACATACTATAATATGAGTTTTTATAACTTTAACATACTATACTATGACTTTTTATGACTTTTTGACATACTATAATAT
>JAQOOF010000030.1:93667-112515 GCA_029931835.1 Etheostoma nigrum | reverse complement strand
TGGTGTGTTCCTTGGTCTTCATGATGCTCTCTGCGCTTTCAACTGAACCCTGAGACTATCACAGAGCAGGTGCATTTATACAGAGACTTGATTACACACAGGTGGATTCTATTTATCACCATCAGTCATTTAGGACAACATTGGATCATTCAGAGATCCTCGCTGAACTTCTGGGCCCGGTTTTTCAAAAAATGTAATCTGGATCAAATTGATCCGGATTTAGTAATCCTTTTTTTTGCGATCCGCGATCACGTAATCCATCTTACTTTTGAGCCAGTTTTTCAAAGCAACATCGGATTGGATCAATCTGATCCGGATAGGAACTTTTCAGGATCACCAAATCTGGATAACCAGTGCTCAAACAGGATAGGAGACATCACAAAGTAGAACTATACATATGTAAAGAGGAACAAGTAGAATGGCCAGTGTGGGGTCAATATAAGTTTATTTTTATTTGAAATGAAAACACACACATTAAAAAAAAAAAGAAGAAAAACCCCACCCCATCCTCTTCCAGCAGTCCGCTCATCTGAGACTAACACAAACACTGTACATTGAGGGTATTTATAACAAGTTTCATATATAGATGTATTGAATTAAAAAAAAAAGACTTAATGTAAAATACTCAACAATAATTTCTTAATAATTTCTTAAGAGGCGCTTTGCATGCCTTAACTACCTGAGAGCGGAACCACAGAAAGCATGCAACATAACCCTTGCCTATATTGTCCTGCACAACATAGCTACTAAGCGCAATGTCCCTCTCTGTGCTGACATGATGCACCTGAGCCAATTGGAGACCCTAACCAACCTCCTGCATTCTGCAAGAACGAGCAAACAGGAGGTGTAACAAGGGACGCAATAGTAGATAATAGAGTAATAATAGTAGACACTATTTCTGATTTGGATTTGTTTTGGATATCAAATATCAGTGATTGCCATTTTTTGCATTTTTTGGTTATTCTGTAATCATTGCATGCATCACTAATAAATATTGTAAAAACAAAAATATTTTTGATTGTGATGAATATATAGGCCTATATACAGTATATATCAATTATTGACAGAACAAAATGTATTGTTTTTGGTCAATTTTGACAGCTGTTTGGGGGATTATTTTATGAGGCCAAACTCTTTCTACTTCGCTGTAGGCCTATACTGAAAGGCTGATTACGTTAAAGCCTACCTAATCACTGTAGCCTGACGGATGAACAAATAAAATTAAAACCTTATGAATAAATAGGATATCTTGTAAGATACTGCATGATCCAAATATGGTATTATTTGATACATTTGTAAAGTTTTCATTACATTTTGGGCATGAAATCCACGCTGAGTCCACCCTTCCGATGGGATCAGTTTAATCCAGATTTTTTGGATCAAAGTGATCCAAATCCTACAAAAAAGTTATGAAGAACCCAAACTGAAGGTTTGATCCAGATCAAAACCAAGATTGGATTATGTGATCTAATCCGATTATGTAATCCGTTTTTTCTTTTGAAAAACCCATTTTCAACATTTGATCCAATCCGTTATCCAAAATCCTAGTGGATTACTTTTGAAAAACTGGGCCCTGGAGTGAGTTTGCTGCACTGAAAGTAAAGGGGCCCAATAATTTTGCACGCACCACTTTTCAGTTTTTTATTTGCTAAAAAAGTTTAAAATATCCAATAGATTTCGTTCCACTTCACAATTGTGTCCCACTTGTTGGTGATTCTTCACAAAAAATAAAAATGTTATATCTTTGTTTGAAGCCTGAAATGTGTCAAAAGGTTGAAGAGTTCAAGGGGGCTGAATACTTTCGCAAGGCACTGTTATTATATATATAACGCACACGGCCAAAAGTTTGGACACACCTTCTCATTTAATGCGTTTCCTTTATCTTCATGAATATTTCCATTGTAGATTATCACTGAAGGCATCAGAACTAGGAATGAACACATGTGGAGTTATGGACTTAAAGTAGAAATAACTGAAAACATGTCTTATATTTTAGTTTCTTCAGAGTACCCCCCCCCCCCCTTTGCTCTGATTACTGCGTTGCACTCTTGGCATTCTCTTGATGAGCTTCAAGAGGTCTTCACCTGAAATAGTTTCCCAGCAGTCTTGAAGGAGTTCCCAGAATGCTCAGCACACTTGTCGAGCCCTTTCTCCCTATCACTCTCCCCATAGCCCTTACACAGCCTGGAGGGGTGTTTGGGGTCATTGTCCTGTTGGAAGATAAATGATGGTCCAACTAAACGCAAACCGGATGGGATGGCATGCCGCTGCAGGATGCTGTGGTAGCCATACTGGTTCAGGATGCCTTCAATTTGGACTAAACCCCCAACAGTGTCACCCCCCACATCATCACACCTCCTCCTCCATGCTTCACGGTGGGAACCAGTAGATGTAGAGTCCATCCGTCACCTTTTCTCCGTCACAAAGACACAGCGGTCGGAACCAGAGATCTCAAACCTGGACTCATCAGACCAGAGCCCAGATTTCTACTGGTCTAATGTCCATTTCTTCTGTTTCTGGCCCAAACAGATCTCTTCTGCTTGATTCCTCTCCTTAGCAGTGGCTTCCTAGCCTTGTTTCCTCTCCTTAGCCTTGGTTTCCTAGGCTTGTTTCCTCTCCTTAGCCGTGGTTTCCTAGCTGCTATTGGACCATGAAGGCCTGATCCAGTCTCCTCTTACCAGTTGTTCTAGAGATGTGTCTGCTGCTAGAACTCTGTGTGCTATCATCTGCTCTCTAATCTGAGCTGCTGTAACTTGTGATTTCTGAGGCTGGGGACTCAGAGGACCTTATCATCAGCAGCAGAGGGGACTCTTGGTCTTAATTTCATGGGGGGTCCTCATGTCATTTCCGAGGGGGTGGGGGGGTTGGGGGTGGGGGTGGGGGGGTTGGCCAGATTCGTTGTAGCGCTTGATGGTTTTTGAAGAAACTAGAATATAAGATATGTTTTCAGTTATTTCTTTTTTGTTAAGTCCATATTTCCACATGTGTTCATTCATAGTTCTGATGCCGTCACTGATAATCTACAATGGAAATAGTCATGAAGATAAAGGAAACGCATTGGAGGAGAAGGTGGGTCCAAACTTGTACCTGTACTGTGTGTATATATATATATATATATATATATATAATAATTTCTAATGATGTCTGCAGAAGGAAACTTAGTTCATCTGTTTCATCTCAAAAGAAACATTTCTGTTTGTTCATCTCACTTCAATGTTAATGCTGCAAAATGGGACAAAGTCACCAAAACATATAATTTATAATATGTAATTTATATTATATAATTTATAATATAATAAAAGATCTATATTTGGCTTGTGTGTATCAATACAGTATTGGCACTAAAAATATCCCCCCCAACAGAAGCATGAAAGGCCCTTTTTACCGATGATTAATATGATTATAATAAATAATAAAGCTTTGTATGTAGTTTGTAGATTAATGTGCGTGAGGCCACCATGAAGCTGAGGCACTAGCGTCTCGTTACCCGGCGCTGAGACGTGGCAACGGAGGAAAGGACAACTCGCCAATGGATGGTTACGGCCCTCAGGTCAGGGGGCTGGGGGAGGGGCTTAGCACCCTAATGATGATTCTGATTGGCTTACAAAAACGTCATTAAACCAGATCACGGTTTCCTCCCATAACGAATGCTGTGGAAGAGCAAGACCCTCCACCAGAGCTCTGTGGAGGCCGGTCTGGCAAAGAGAGACCCTCCTCCACAGCACTGTGGAGGAGGATCTGGCAAAGAGAGACCCTCCTCCAGAGCGCTGTGGAGGAGGGTCCGGCAACGCTGTGTCTCTGTGGCGAGAGATGATACGACACCAAGTTCCTGAGACTCTTCGCTTCTGCCCCACGGTGAAAAGACATTAAAAGATCTGGATTTTATTCTTCTTTATCTGTGTGTGTGTGTGTACCTTCTTGCTGGGAGCTGTAGATTGGGTTTCCATGGTAGCTGAATAGTTCTGTAGATATGTGGGGTCTCCAGGGCTGGGTTCCAGGGGCAGGATCCCAAAACTACACACCACACACACACACACACACACACACACCCACACACCCACCACACACACAGTTGTACGAGAGTGACGTTGTGCGTCCAGTTGTGTGAGAGTGACGTTGTACGTCCAGCTGTTGTTAATAACTCACCTGGGCGTCAGCGGGCTGAGGGCTGCAGGGCCTCCCAGCAGACTCCGCCCACTCTTGGGCTTGTTCTGTTTAGCCAATAAGGAGCCGGCTGTCGCCATGGAAACTGTGTTACCCAACAGGGAGCCGGTCTCCGGGGAGATGAGGGAGGAGTCAATGTAGGACACAGACAAATCAGACGTCAGCTTTCCATTTGACGATTCTAGATTTAACCGGTTCAGCTCCTGCAACAGAAACACCAGCACGCGGTTAGGGTTTAATACGCTGCAGGGTCTAAATACCGAGACCGGCACAGAGACCGGCACAGAGACTGGCACAGAGACTGGCACAGAGACTGGCACAGAGACTGGCACTGGGTTAGTGTTTAATACTCTGCGCTGCCTAAATACCGAGACCGGCACAGACTGGCACCGTGTTGGGTTTAATACGGAGCATGTAACGGCACATAGCATGTAACGGCACATAGCATGTAACGGCACATAGCATGTAACTGTTTGGAGCATGTAACGGGACATACGGAACATGTAACGGCACATAGCATATAACTGTTTGGAGCATGTAACGGGACATACGGAGCATGTAACGGGACATACGGAGCATGTAACGGGACATACGGAGCATGTAACGGGACATACGGAGCATGTAACGGGACATAAGGAGCATGTAACGGGACATACGGAGCATGTAACGGGACATACGGAGCATGTAACGGGACATACGGAGCATGTAACGGGACATACGGAGCATGTAACGGGACATACGGAGCATGTAACGGGACATACAGAGCATGTAACGGGACATACAGAGCATGTAACAGTACGGAGCATGTAACGGTACATACGGAGCATGTAACGGGACATGTAACGGGACATACGGAGCATGTAACGGTACATGTAACGGGACATACGGAGCATGTAACAGGACATACGGAGCATGTAACAGGACATGTAACGGGACATACAGAGCATGTAACGGGACATACAGAGCATGCAACGGGACATACAGAGCATGTAACGTACGGAGCATGTAACGGTACATACGGAGCATGTAACGGGACATACGGAGCATGTAACGGGACATACGGAGCATATAATGGTACGGAGCATGTAGCGGTAGGTCTGCACAATTATGGCCAAAATGATAATCACAATTATTTTGATCAAAATTTTGACTCCGATTATTCTCACGATTATTTGTTGATTTTAACCAAAACAAAAATTTTATTGTCACGTAGGCTATTTATAACTGCGAGAGGGAGTGTGATGGACGCTACTCACAGAGAGACGGCTGATCATTATGAACAGGTCCAGCACGGGTCGAATGGCGGATACACACGTCGTGTGTATGAAATGTCTGTATCGTCACTGCACTGCATTTTTATGAACTATGATATTCTGGCCACGGGTCACATCTCTGGCCCAGATCCAGCAGCTCCGTCTCACACGCTATTACTCCACCAACTGAAGTTAGTTGCATTCAATAACTTCTTCTGTGATCTTCACCGTGGCAGCCGCGAGTTACCAGCGGAAACACTGGTAAAAATACAGGATTGCCCCTCATCCTTAACAATATACAGCTGTGTTAATAAAAAATTT
Organism: Etheostoma nigrum; assembly: GCA_029931835.1. NCBI lineage: Eukaryota > Metazoa > Chordata > Actinopteri > Perciformes > Percidae > Etheostoma > Etheostoma nigrum. The sequence goes on along the minus strand of JAQOOF010000030.1, from coordinate 106,777 downwards.
AAACTGTGGACAAATGTCAGAAGTGTGGACCGGCGCTGTGTGGCCGGGCGCGGAGAGTAAGAACAGAGAGAGTAGAAGAGAGATCCAACACAGACACGACTTTACAGACGAAATGGGTCATGTAACGCAAAATTAAACCATATCAATATAAACAGCATTGCAGCGGATGCGACAACATTAGCACCGGTGAGTCCTAGAGGAGCTAAACAGCTAACAGACGCTACTAGCACCGACTAGCACTGCTCACTGCTGTTGTCTGAAAAACAGACGGGACAAAATGTTGCGTTTACTGGTAAACTGGTAAACCTTGAGACCGACGTATAATCGACTGCTATCTGTTGAGTTTTCCTCCCGTTACTCTGTCCTCTGTGACTGTCTACATCTTGAAACTAAGCTTCACGGGGTGCAGGGAACTACTCTGACTGGCACATGAGCAGACGGGTTTACGGAGCGGTAGATGGGCTATGAAATGACGCTTTTAAAAAAAAGAATCGCTCAATCACGCAAATTTGATCGTGGGAAGTCAAAATCGTGATTCAAATTTGATTATTTGTGCAGCCCTATGTAGCGGTACATACGGAGCATGTAACGGGACATACGGAGCATGTAACGGGACATACGGAGCATGTAACGGGACATACGGAGCATGTAACGGGACATACGAAGCATGTAACGGGACATATAGAGCATGTAACGGGACATACAGAGCATGTAACGGGACATACAGAGCATGTAACGGGACATACAGAGCATGTAACGGGACATAAAGAGCATGTAACGGTACAGAGCATGTAACGGGACATACGGAGCATGTAACGGGACATACGGAGCATGTAACGGGACATACGGAGCATGTAACTGTATTTAATAAGTTATAATCAGAAGTATGTTACTACTAGTTATATTATTATTAAGTTCACATTATTTCTTTTGACTAACCCACATCTCTTTGAACATGAGGACATTAGAGGGTTAATACACATTAACTCTAGTAATCTGATTACTGTTGGTCAGAGTATTACAGTAATACAGTACTACAGGTATTACAGGTGCGTCGGGTTACGTACCAGGGTGTCCTGGGGCGTCTCCATGAGGGCGGTGTCTAGGCGGTGGGAGGGGTTCTGGGCGGGGCTAACAGTCTGGGAGGGGGGGCTAAATAGTTCTGTAGAGACGACAACCTAAAGACCTGATCTGGATCTGGTTTCTCTCCTGAAACACACAGTGGGTTAGAGAGAGAGAGAGAGAGAGAGAGAGAGAGAGAGAGAGAGAGAGAGAGAGAGAGAGAGAGAGAGTGGGTGTTTGTGTGTGTGTCTGTGTGTATGTGCGTCTGTGTGTGTGTACGTGCGTGCGATTGTCTGTTACCTAGGTGACAGAGGTTCTGGAAAGGCGACCAGAGGAACGGGTTGAGCGTTAAACTTCTCTGAAAACACTCGGCACCTTTAGCAACACGATCTGTCTTACTGCTCAGAGAGAGAGACAGACAGGGAGAGAGAGACACAGAGAAACAGACAGGGGGGGAGGGAGAGAGAGAGAGACAGACAGAGACAGACAGGGAGACAGAGAGACAGGTCAGTAATCAGTGGGTCCAACATGAATAACACCAGCAACAGCAGGTTGGGGATAAAATAACAGATTATTCAATAAAAATGAGACTCATACATCACAATATAATAACTCATGTTCCCTTTCCTACAAAATAAAACTACGGTAGTCAGATTACTACAAAATAAAACACATATTTAATACTATATATAATAATGTCCTGATCAGTTGTCATAACAACACGGGACAGGTTAGCCATGTCACATGATTTAAGACTAAAACACATGTTCACCAGTTAAAAAAAACAAGGGGCCAGAACAGCAATGCACTCTGGGAAACTGAGTGAACCATCTGATTCCCAATCTAAGAACACCAGCAGGGACAGAGGGACAGTCTGACCCGATCCCAAGTGGACGGCTCTAGGGGCATGTGTCTTGGTGTGTCTCTGTGTTTTCTCTGAGTGTCTGTGTTTCCTCTGTGTGCCTCTGTGTGTCTTGGTGTGTCTCTATGTCCTCCCAGTCAATGTGTCCTCCCAGTAACTGTGTCCCACCAGTCAATGTGTCCTCCCAGTCAATGTGTCCACCCAGTAACTGTGTCCACCCAGTAACTGTGTCCACCCAGTAACTGTGTCCACCCAGTAACTGTGTCCACCCAGTAAATGTGTCCTACCAGTAAATGTGTCCGAGTAACGAGAGAGTGAAGGACGCAGAGTCTCCAAACTCAGTGATGATGTCATCCTGACTCTTCTGTTTGTTCAGCACTCCACCAATCAGAACCTGCTCTCCTTCAGCCAGCCTGGCAAACAGACAGGTGGAGACACAGACAGGTGGAGAGAGAGAGAGAGAGGGAGAGAGACAGACAGGTGGAAAGACAGATTAAGACACTTCTGTTGTTTCATTTCAGATGTCTTAAAATAAAAAAAGTTTGTGTCTGTGTGTGTGTCTCTGTGTGTATGTGTGTCTGTGTGTGTGTCTCTGTGTGTGGGTGTGTCTCTGTGTGTGTGTGTGCGTGTCTGTGTGTGTGTGTGTGTGTGTGTGTGTGTGTGTGCGTGTCTGTGTGTGTGTCTCTGTGTGTGGGTGTGTCTCTGTGTGTGTGTGTGTGTGTGTGTGTGTGTGTGTCCTTACTTGCTGAGCTCCACGCAGCACTTGGCCAGCAGGAATCTAACCTGCGGCGTGGAGCAGCTGTGAGCCTTCAGCAGTCGGTACGCTTTATAGGGCTTCCCAGAGCGGTGGTAGCATGTCGCCAGCAGGTACAGGGCGTCCTCAGACCTCACTGGCAGACAGACAGGCAGACAGACAGGTTAGACAGGTTAGACAGACCCTAACCCAGAGCGGTGGTAGCATGTCGCCAGCAGGTACAGGGTGTCCTCAGGGTTAGCTGGCAGACAGATAGGCAGGTTAGACAGACAGATAGTTGTTCAGACAGACGGGTGTTCAGACAGACAGGTGTTACCTTCAGCGTAGAGTCTCTCAGCGAGGAAAACGGCGTCCAGGAAAGCGTAGTGGTTCAGAGCCTGCCATACTGCAGCCTGGTCAAAAGAGAGAGAGACAGGTTCATCAGACAGACAGACATGCACATATTATTCCTGATCACAGAGAGAGAGAGAGACAGGTTCATCAGACAGACAGACAGGGTTAGACACTGCCACTCTCTGACCTATGTATCAGCAGTGTATCCTGCTCTGTGAGACAGGTGTCCTCCTGCTCTGTTAGACAGGTGTCCTCCTGCTCTGTGAGACAGGTATCCTCCTGCTCTGTGATTGGACAGAACAGATTCTGTTGATCTTCTCTAATAAAAACAAACTGCAGCATGAACCAACAGCCAGTACATTTCTGATGATGTCACAAATGTAGCGATGACGTCAAGTTGGTCCAGCAGATATTCGTACTGACGTCACTGTAGTATGTTTTAACTGTTTAATCTGACATGGCAGCTAACAGCTGATGGCTAACACTCTTCATGTTACCGGCAGCTAGCGGCTGCTAGCTAGCATGTTAGCAGAGAAAGGCTAACACCAGAGAGACTGGAGAGGATGCTCTGCAGTCACACTTTCATTTTAATTAATTTAGATTTAATTCTCTTCTAACCCATTTATGTTAACTTTTAACCTTTAAAAGGTGAACTTCTGCAGACTGAAGCCTCTCAGCTAGCGTTAGCTCCACTGTTAGCATCTCAACATTAGCTATGCTAATAATACAAAACTCCATTTGAGATCTGGCTGATTATTATAATACCTTTAACCAACCAACCCGGCCCGTACACACGGTTGGTTCGGGTATAATATCAACACTAATAACAGTTAGCTGTTAGCGAACACTGCGACCCACAGGCCGGGATAATGTTTTTAACGTCACAGTATTTCACCGAAACCCAGGATGGGGATTCCGTCTGAGCCGAAGCGACGAGAAACATCAGGAAAATCACAAAATATCACAACAACGACTCCATTTAGTTTAATTCGTACCGAAACCACCAGAAACCTGAACCGACCTCAGGTATCTGAACTAGCAAGGTCTGCTACAGTGTTGAACCAACGGGCCCGGCAGACCAAACCTCTGTGTAATTATCGGGGTTTTAAGAAGCCGTCCCGGGCAGCTAGCGGCGGGCTGCGGGGCCCTGTGGCGGAGAGAGGCTCTCACACCGCGGACCGGACCAGCCGCCGAGGCCGCCGGAACATGACAACGACGTGAAGATGTATTAGTACCTGGACAGGTTCCTGCAGCACCGTCATTCCGCTTCCACACTCCGTATATCTCTTCTTGTCGTCTGTTTCCCCTTCCGGTAGCAAAATAAACAGACGACAAGAAGAGATATACGGAGTGTGGAAGCGGAATGACGGTGCTGCAGGAACCTGTCCAGGTACTAATACATCTTCACGTCGTTGTCATGTTCCGGCGGCCTCGGCGGCTGGTCCGGTCCGCGGTGTGAGAGCCTCTCTCCGCCACAGGGCCCCGCAGCCCGCCGCTAGCTGCCCGGGACGGCTTCTTAAAACCCCGATAATTACACAGAGGTTTGGTCTGCCGGGCCCGTTGGTTCAACACTGTAGCAGACCTTGCTAGTTCAGATACCTGAGGTCGGTTCAGGTTTCTGGTGGTTTCGGTACGAATTAAACTAAATGGAGTCGTTGTTGTGATATTTTGTGATTTTCCTGATGTTTCTCGTCGCTTCGGCTCAGACGGAATCCCCATCCTGGGTTTCGGTGAAATACTGTGACGTTAAAAACATTATCCCGGCCTGTGGGTCGCAGTGTTCGCTAACAGCTAACTGTTATTAGTGTTGATATTATACCCGAACCAACCGTGTGTACGGGCCGGGTTGGTTGGTTAAAGGTATTATAATAATCAGCCAGATCTCAAATGGAGTTTTGTATTATTAGCATAGCTAATGTTGAGATGCTAACAGTGGAGCTAACGCTAGCTGAGAGGCTTCAGTCTGCAGAAGTTCACCTTTTAAAGGTTAAAAGTTAACATAAACGGGTTAGAAGAGAATTAAATCTAAATTAATTAAAATGAAAGTGTGACTGCAGAGCATCCTCTCCAGTATCTCTGGTGTTAGCCTTTCTCTGCTAACATGCTAGCTAGCAGCCGCTAGCTGCCGGTAACATGAAGAGTGTTAGCCATCAGCTGTTAGCTGCCATGTCAGATTAAACAGTTAAAACATACTACAGTGACGTCAGTACAAATATCTGCTGGACCAACTTGACGTCGTCGCTACATTTGTGACATCATCAGAAATTTACTGGCTGTTGGTTCATGCTGCAGTTTGTTTTTATTAGAGAAGATCAACAGAATCTGTTCTGTCCAATCACAGAGCAGGAGGATACCTGTCTCACAGAGCAGGAGGATACCTGTCTCACAGAGCAGGAGGATACCTGTCTCACAGAGCAGGAGGACACCTGTCTAACAGAGCAGGAGGACACCTGTCTCACAGAGCAGGATACACTGCTGATACATAGGTCAGAGAGTGGCAGTGTCTAACCCTGTCTGTCTGTCTGATGAACCTGTCTCTCTCTCTCTCTGTGATCAGGAATAATATGTGCATGTCTGTCTGTTTGATGAACCTGTCTCTCTCTCTTTTGACCAGGCTGCAGTATGGCAGGCTCTGAACCACTACGCTTTCCTGGACGCCGTTTTCCTCGCTGAGAGACTCTACGCTGAAGGTAACACCTGTCTGTCTGAACACCCGTCTGTCTGAACAACTATCTGTCTGTCTAACCTGCCTGTCTGTCTGCCAGCTAACCCTGAGGACACCCTGTACCTGCTGGCGACATGCTACCACCGCTCTGGGTTAGGGTCTGTCTAACCTGTCTAACCTGTCTGTCTGCCTGTCTGTCTGCCAGTGAGGTCTGAGGACGCCCTGTACCTGCTGGCGACATGCTACCACCGCTCTGGGAAGCCCTATAAAGCGTACCGACTGCTGAAGGCTCACAGCTGCTCCACGCCGCAGGTTAGATTCCTGCTGGCCAAGTGCTGCGTGGAGCTCAGCAAGTAAGGACACACACACACACACACACACACACACAGAGACACACCCACACACAGAGACACACACACAGACACGCACACACACACACACACACACACACAGACACGCACACACACACACACACACACAGAGACACACCCACACACAGAGACACACACACAGACACAAACTTTTTTTATTTTAAGACATCTGAAATGAAACAACAGAAGTGTCTTAATCTGTCTTTCCACCTGTCTGTCTCTCTCCCTCTCTCTCTCTCTCTCCACCTGTCTGTGTCTCCACCTGTCTGTTTGCCAGGCTGGCTGAAGGAGAGCAGGTTCTGATTGGTGGAGTGCTGAACAAACAGAAGAGTCAGGATGACATCATCACTGAGTTTGGAGACTCTGCGTCCTTCACTCTCTCGTTACTCGGACACATTTACTGGTAGGACACATTTACTGGGTGGACACAGTTACTGGGTGGACACAGTTACTGGGTGGACACAGTTACTGGGTGGACACAGTTACTGGGTGGACACATTGACTGGGAGGACACATTGACTGGTGGGACACAGTTACTGGGAGGACACATTGACTGGGAGGACATAGAGACACACCAAGACACACAGAGGCACACAGAGGAAACACAGACACTCAGAGAAAACACAGAGACACACCAAGACACATGCCCCTAGAGCCGTCCACTTGGGATCGGGTCAGACTGTCCCTCTGTCCCTGCTGGTGTTCTTAGATTGGGAATCAGATGGTTCACTCAGTTTCCCAGAGTGCATTGCTGTTCTGGCCCCTTGTTTTTTTTAACTGGTGAACATGTGTTTTAGTCTTAAATCATGTGACATGGCTAACCTGTCCCGTGTTGTTATGACAACTGATCAGGACATTATTATATATAGTATTAAATATGTGTTTTATTTTGTAGTAATCTGACTACCGTAGTTTTATTTTGTAGGAAAGGGAACATGAGTTATTATATTGTGATGTATGAGTCTCATTTTTATTGAATAATCTGTTATTTTATCCCCAACCTGCTGTTGCTGGTGTTATTCATGTTGGACCCACTGATTACTGACCTGTCTCTCTGTCTCCCTGTCTGTCTCTGTCTGTCTCTCTCTCTCTCCCTCCCCCCTGTCTGTTTCTCTGTGTCTCTCTCTCCCTGTCTGTCTCTCTCTCTGAGCAGTAAGACAGATCGTGTTGCTAAAGGTGCCGAGTGTTTTCAGAGAAGTTTAACGCTCAACCCGTTCCTCTGGTCGCCTTTCCAGAACCTCTGTCACCTAGGTAACGGACAATCGCACGCACGTACACACACACAGACGCACATACACACAGACACTCACACACACACAAACACCCACTCTCTCACTCTCTCTCTCTCTCTCTCTCTCTCTCTCTCTCTCTCTCTCTCTCTCTCTCTCTCTCTCTCTCTCTCTAACCCACTGTGTGTTTCAGGAGAGAAACCAGATCCAGATCAGGTCTTTAGGTTGTCGTCTCTACAGAACTATTTAGCCCCCCCCTCCCAGACTGTTAGCCCCGCCCAGAACCCCTCCCACCGCCTAGACACCGCCCTCATGGAGACGCCCCAGGACACCCTGGTACGTAACCCGACGCACCTGTAATACCTGTAGTACTGTATTACTGTAATACTCTGACCAACAGTAATCAGATTACTAGAGTTAATGTGTATTAACCCTCTAATGTCCTCATGTTCAAAGAGATGTGGGTTAGTCAAAAGAAATAATGTGAACTTAATAATAATATAACTAGTAGTAACATACTTCTGATTATAACTTATTAAATACAGTTACATGCTCCGTATGTCCCGTTACATGCTCCGTATGTCCCGTTACATGCTCTTTATGTCCCGTTACATGCTCTGTATGTCCCGTTACATGCTCTGTATGTCCCGTTACATGCTCTGTATGTCCCGTTACATGCTTCGTATGTCCCGTTACATGCTCCGTATGTCCCGTTACATGCTCTTTATGTCCCGTTACATGCTCTTTATGTCCCGTTACATGCTCTTTATGTCCCGTTACATGCTCTGTATGTCCCGTTACATGCTTCGTATGTCCCGTTACATGCTCCGTATGTCCGTTACATGCTCCGTATGTCCCGTTACATGCTCCGTATGTACCGCTACATAGGGCTGCACAAATAATCAAATTTGAATCACGATTTTGACTTCCCACGATCAAATTTGCGTGATTGAGCGATTCTTTTTTTTTAAAGCGTCATTTCATAGCCCATCTACCGCTCCGTAAACCCGTCTGCTCATGTGCCAGTCAGAGTAGTTCCCTGCACCCCGTGAAGCTTAGTTTCAAGATGTAGACAGTCACAGAGGACAGAGTAACGGGAGGAAAACTCAACAGATAGCAGTCGATTATACGTCGGTCTCAAGGTTTACCAGTTTACCAGTAAACGCAACATTTTGTCCCGTCTGTTTTTCAGACAACAGCAGTGAGCAGTGCTAGTCGGTGCTAGTAGCGTCTGTTAGCTGTTTAGCTCCTCTAGGACTCACCGGTGCTAATGTTGTCGCATCCGCTGCAATGCTGTTTATATTGATATGGTTTAATTTTGCGTTACATGACCCATTTCGTCTGTAAAGTCATGTCTGTGTTGGATCTCTCTTCTACTCTCTCTGTTCTTACTCTCCGCGCCCAGCCACACAGCGCCGGTCCACACTTCTGACATTTGTCCACAGTTTAAATTTTTTATTAACACAGCTGTATATTGTTAAGGATGAGGGGCAATCCTGTATTTTTACCAGTGTTTCCGCTGGTAACTCGCGGCTGCCACGGTGAAGATCACAGAAGAAGTTATTGAATGCAACTAACTTCAGTTGGTGGAGTAATAGCATGTGAGACGGAGCTGCTGGATCTGGGCCAGAGATGTGACCCGTGGCCAGAATATCATAGTTCATAAAAATGCAGCGCAGTGACGATACAGACATTTCATACACACGACGTGTGTATCCGCCATTCGACCCGTGCTGGACCTGTTCATAATGATCAGCCGTCTCTCTGTGAGTAGCGTCCATCACACTCCCTCTCGCAGTTATAAATAGCCTACGTGACAATAAAATTTTTGTTTTGGTTAAAATCAACAAATAATCGTGAGAATAATCGGAGTCAAAATTTTGATCAAAATAATTGTGATTATCATTTTGGCCATAATTGTGCAGACCTACCGCTACATGCTCCGTACCATTATATGCTCCGTATGTCCCGTTACATGCTCCGTATGTCCCGTTACATGCTCCGTATGTACCGTTACATGCTCCGTATGTACCGTTACATGCTCCGTATGTACCGTTACATGCTCCGTACGTTACATGCTCTGTATGTCCCGTTGCATGCTCTGTATGTCCCGTTACATGCTCCGTATGTCCCGTTACATGTCCTGTTACATGCTCCGTATGTCCTGTTACATGCTCCGTATGTCCTGTTACATGCTCCGTATGTCCCGTTACATGTACCGTTACATGCTCCGTATGTCCCGTTACATGTCCCGTTACATGCTCCGTATGTACCGTTACATGCTCCGTACTGTTACATGCTCTGTATGTCCCGTTACATGCTCTGTATGTCCCGTTACATGCTCCGTATGTCCCGTTACATGCTCCGTATGTCCCGTTACATGCTCCGTACCGTTACATGCTCCGTATGTCCCGTTACATGCTCCGTATGTCCCGTTACATGCTCCTTATGTCCCGTTACATGCTCCGTATGTCCCGTTACATGCTCCGTATGTCCCGTTACATGCTCCGTACCGTTACATGCTCCGTATGTCCCGTTACATGCTCCGTATGTCCCGTTACATGCTCCGTATGTCCCGTTACATGCTCCAAACAGTTATATGCTATGTGCCGTTACATGTTCCGTATGTCCCGTTACATGCTCCAAGCAGTTACATGCTATGTGCCGTTACATGCTATGTGCCGTTACATGCTCCGTATTAAACCCTAACCCGGTGCCAGTCTCTGTGCCGGTCTCGGTATTTAGGCAGCGCAGAGTATTAAACACTAACCCTGTGCCAGTCTCTGTGCCAGTCGCTGTGCCAGTCTCTGTGCCGGTCTCTGTGCCGGTCTCGGTATTTAGACCCTGCAGCGTATTAAACCCTAACCGCGTGCTGGTGTTTCTGTTGCAGGAGCTGAACCGGTTAAATCTAGAATCGTCAAATGGAAAGCTGACGTCTGATTTGTCTGTGTCCTACATTGACTCCTCCCTCATCTCCCCGGAGACCGGCTCCCTGTTGGGTAACACAGTTTCCATGGCGACAGCCGGCTCCTTATTGGCTAAACAGAACAAGCCCAAGAGTGGGCGGAGTCTGCTGGGAGGCCCTGCAGCCCTCAGCCCGCTGACGCCCAGGTGAGTTATTAACAACAGCTGGACGTACAACGTCACTCTCACACAACTGGACGCACAACGTCACTCTCGTACAACTGTGTGTGTGTGTGTGTGTGTGTGTGTGTGTGTGTGTGTGTGTGTGTGTGTGTGTGTGTGTAGTTTTGGGATCCTGCCCCTGGAACCCAGCCCTGGAGACCCCACATATCTACAGAACTATTCAGCTACCATGGAAACCCAATCTACAGCTCCCAGCAAGAAGGTACACACAGATAAAGAAGAATAAAATCCAGATCTTTTAATGTCTTTTCACCGTGGGGCAGAAGCGAAGAGTCTCAGGAACTTGGTGTCGTATCATCTCTCGCCACAGAGACACAGCGTTGCCGGACCCTCCTCCACAGCGCTCTGGAGGAGGGTCTCTCTTTGCCAGATCCTCCTCCACAGTGCTGTGGAGGAGGGTCTCTCTTTGCCAGACCGGCCTCCACAGAGCTCTGGTGGAGGGTCTTGCTCTTCCACAGCATTCGTTATGGGAGGAAACCGTGATCTGGTTTAATGACGTTTTTGTAAGCCAATCAGAATCATCATTAGGGTGCTAAGCCCCTCCCCCAGCCCCCTGACCTGAGGGCCGTAACCATCCATTGGCGAGTTGTCCTTTCCTCCGTTGCCACGTCTCAGCGCCGGGTAACGAGACGCTAGTGCCTCAGCTTCATGGTGGCCTCACGCACATTAATGTACAAACTACATACAAAGCTTTATTATTTATTATAATCATATTAATCATCGGTAAAAAGGGCCTTTCATGCTTCTGTTGGGGGGGATATTTTTAGTGCCAATACTGTATTGATACACACAAGCCAAATATAGATCTTTTATTATATTATAAATTATATAATATAAATTACATATTATAAATTATATGTTTTGGTGACTTTGTCCCATTTTGCAGCATTAACATTGAAGTGAGATGAACAAACAGAAATGTTTCTTTTGAGATGAAACAGATGAACTAAGTTTCCTTCTGCAGACATCATTAGAAATTATTATATATATATATATATATATATATATATATATATATATATATATATATATATATACATACACACACACACACACACACAGTACATTACAGGTACAAGTTTGGACCCACCTTCTCCTCCAATGCGTTTCCTTTATCTTCATGACTATTTCCATTGTAGATTATCAGTGACGGCATCAGAACTATGAATGAACACATGTGGAAATATGGACTTAACAAAAAAGAAATAACTGAAAACATATCTTATATTCTAGTTTCTTCAAAAACCATCAAGCGCTACAACGAATCTGGCCAACCCCCCCCCCCCCCTCGGAAATGACATGAGGACCCCCCATGAAAGTAAGACCAAGAGTCCCCTCTGCTGCTGATGATAAGGTCCTCTGAGTCCCCAGCCTCAGAAATCACAAGTTACAGCAGCTCAGATTAGAGAGCAGATGATAGCACACAGAGTTCTAGCAGCAGACACATCTCTAGAACAACTGGTAAGAGGAGACTGGATCAGGCCTTCATGGTCCAATAGCAGCTAGGAAACCACGGCTAAGGAGAGGAAACAAGCCTAGGAAACCAAGGCTAAGGAGAGGAAACAAGGCTAGGAAGCCACTGCTAAGGAGAGGAATCAAGCAGAAGAGATCTGTTTGGGCCAGAAACAAAAGAAATGGACATTAGACCAGTAGAAATCTGGGCTCTGGTCTGATGAGTCCAGGTTTGAGATCTCTGGTTCCGACCGCTGTGTCTTTGTGACGGAGAAAAGGTGACGGATGGACTCTACATCTACTGGTTCCCACCGTGAAGCATGGAGGAGGAGGTGTGATGATGTGGGGGGTGACACTGTTGGGGGTTTAGTCCAAATTGAAGGCATCCTGAACCAGTATGGCTACCACAGCATCCTGCAGCGGCATGCCATCCCATCCGGTTTGCGTTTAGTTGGATCATCATTTATCTTCCAACAGGACAATGACCCCAAACACCCCTCCAGGCTGTGTAAGGGCTATTTGACCCAGAAGGAGAGTGATGGGGTGCTGCCCCTCAACAGTCCCCGGACCTGAACCCAGTCCAGATAGTCTGGGGAGAGCTGGACCGCAGAGTGAAGGGAAAAGGGCCGACAAGTGCTGAGCATTCTGGGAACTCCTTCAAGACTGCTGGGAAACTATTTCAGGTGAAGACCTCTTGAAGCTCATCAAGAGAATGCCAAGAGTGCAACGCAGTACTCAGAGCAAAGGGGGGGGGGGGGGTACTCTGAAGAAACTAAAATATAACACATGTTTTCAGTTATTTCTACTTTAAGTCCATAACTCCACATGTGTTCATTCCTAGTTCTGATGCCTTCAGTGATAATCTACAATGGAAATATTCATGAAGATAAAGGAAACGCATTAAATGAGAAGGTGTGTCCAAACTTTTGGCCGTGTGCGTGAATATATATATATATATATATATATATATATATATATATATATATATATACAGTGCCTTGCGAAAGTATTCAGCCCCCTTGAACTCTTCAACCTTTTGACACATTTCAGGCTTCAAACAAAGATATAACATTTTTATTTTTTGTGAAGAATCACCAACAAGTGGGACACAATTGTGAAGTGGAACGAAATCTATTGGATATTTTAAACTTTTTTAGCAAATAAAAAACTGAAAAGTGGTGCGTGCAAAATTATTGGGCCCCTTTACTTTCAGTGCAGCAAACTCACTCCAGAAG
>JAQOOF010000030.1:23437-93167 GCA_029931835.1 Etheostoma nigrum | reverse complement strand
TCGTCTGTTTCCCTCTTTTCTGTCGGCTCTTTCTTTACTTCAGTCTCCAGGAGGAGCTGCGGCCGAAGATTTGAACACACCGACCGTTAGCAGCCGAGCACAGCCGATGAATACCGAGCAGCGTGGAGGCCGGGGGCGGAGATAACCGACCGTTAGCAGCCGAGCACAGCCGATGAATACCGAGCAGCGTGGAGGCCGGGGGCGGAGATAACCGACCATTAGCAGCCGAGCACAGCCGATGAATACCGAGCAGCGTGGAGGCCGGGGGCGGAGATAACCGACCATTAGCAGCCGAGCACAGCCGATGAATACCGAGCAGCGTGGAGGCCGGGGGCGGAGATAACCGACCGTTAGCAGCCGAGCACTAGTGGTGGGCGATACTGCAAAATTTGGTATCGATCCGATACCAAATACATATAGGGTCCGTATTACCGATACCAATACGATACTTTTTACTTAAAAAAATACTTTTGTGTAGGGGAGAGCATTTCATTATTTCTGAGGTGAATGAATGATCAATTCTTTAGGCAATATTTGGGTCTGGAAGTGGATTGATTTCCCTCCTCATTTCTTCGTTTTTGTAGATCAGCATTTCCCTTGTCATGTGTTTTTAAGTGTTTGTATAGGTTTGTAGTGTTGCCACAGTATCGAATGCTCTTTTTACACATATCACAAGTTGCAGTATTATCATTTAGTGCCGTAAAATAGCTCCACACAACACTTCTCTTCCTCTCGGCCACCCTGATCTCTCATTCATGTGCTATCAGTCTCGCTGCTCCTCTGCGCGTTGTGTCAGTGAGTCACGTGACAACACAACAACGAATCACAGCAGAGGGGGAGGAGGAGCAATGTGGGCCAAGATGTGAAAGCGGCGTTTGCTCAGGAAGGTGGAAGATACAAGCAAAGTATAGTGAACGTAGAGGAGAGATATCTAAATTAAAATATTGATTCAATTACAGTTGTATCGATCAAATACCAATACCAGCGTTGGCATCGATACTATCGATATTTAGATCGATCCGCCCACCCCTACCGAGCACAGCCGATGAATACCGAGCAGCGTGGAGGACGGGGGCAAACTGGTAGAAGACTGTTTCAGCAACAAATTAAAACTGAGACACAGAGACGCCCCTGAATGCAACACAGCTTTATTTTACAGGCATGCATGACATCACTTCCTGTTCTCATCAGAAAACATTTCATCATCAGCAAAGAACCACTGAAGCTAATGCTAACACTAGTTAGCGGAGTCAGATTACATGGATGCTAGGCTACAGTGCACACAGGATGTGACATCATATACAGAGGCGGGACTATATGGTGGTAGCGGTGCTACATGGTGGGGGCGGGGCTACAGGGTGCAGTTAGCTTCTGGAGAGAGCCGACACTTTGCCACCGTCAGGTATGTCTCCACCTGCAACACACACGCACCGCACACACGCACACACGCACACACGCACACACACACACACACACACACATGAATGATCTCCATGTTTGATTTAATGTTGTGTTGTTCTCTTCACTGTCACATTATATATTATACATTTTATATTATTATTATTGTATTATTCTCATACAAGCAGTTCCCCCCACCTTGTGCATGTCCTTCTTGAAGCAGGCCAGGAGTTCGTAGGTCCTGCGCAGCGACTCGTCTCCTCCCAGACTCTGGTAGTAGTTTCCATACGGCGCCAGCTGCAGAGCGGAGAGATCAGGGTAGAGCTCGGCGCCATCCTCGCTGGCCTGCAGGTCACAGGGCAGTGACATCATCAGGGTCAGTGACAGCATCAGGGTCAGTGACATCAACAGGGTCAGTGACATCATCAGTTATCTAGTGACATCTTCAAATGGTACCTTGATCAGCAGCAGGATCCCCGTCTTCAGCTCTGAGAGTTTGGGGGAGATCTGGTTTCTGGGAGCTGATCCTCCGGAGAGAGACCGACTCGGAAACTCCCAGGACTCCACCAGCCGGTAGGAGATAGACAGCAGCTTCAACACCTAGGACCAATCAGAGGACAGCTTCAACGGTGTGTTGACTTTGAGCTGACCTCTACAACATGGCCGCACCTAGCACTCGCGCCCCCCCCCCCCCCGTTAGCGTTAATAATTATAATAACAATAATAATGATAATAATAATAATCACAGAGCTGCGTTGTGTCTCGTGCTTGTCGATCGGACTGATGATGTAATCAGAGTTACAGAAATCCTGAAGGAAGATTTTGTTGAGTTGACGCTGCTCCTCAGTCTGGAGAGAGCTCTCCTAACACACACAGACACAGACACACACACAGTCAGAAACCATTAGAAACAGTCAAACAGTCAGAAACAGTTAATGAGGTTTTGACTCACGAAGTCGGAGAAGAGTCTCTGCGCCAGCAGGTGCAGGTGCTGGACTCTGCTCACAGCGATGGAGAACAGACGCTGGCCGTCTGTGATTGGCTGAGAGGACACGCCCACACACAGCAGGGACAGCAGGAGGACGGCTGAGAGACAGACAGGTGAGACGGACAGGTGAGACGGACAGGGCGGCTGCGGCTGATTGGAAGGTTGGTGGTTCAATCCCTGGCCCTGCAGTCCCATGTCGAAGTGTCCTTGGGCTAGACCTTGAACCCCGAGTTGCTGCGCATCGGAGTGTGAATGTGTGTGAGTGTGTATCTGATGAGCAGGTGTGTAGATTTGTGTGAGTGTGTATCTGATGAGCAGGTGTGTAGATGTGTGTGAATGGTGAATGTTTCCTGTATGATGTAAAAGAGCTTTGAGTAGTTGTTAAGACTAGAAAAGATATATAAATACAGCACATTTACAGACAGGTGAGACAGAGAGGTGAGACGAACAGACAGTTAGATAGACGGACAGGTGAGAGACAGAGAGACAGCTAGTAATAATAATAATAGTAATTCACACTGAATAAAATGAAAATTAAAGGAGTGATGTCAGTGGTTACGAAACCATTGATCTTCATGTCTTGCCTTGGTCCATGGTGGGTTCTGGTGAGTTCTGGTTCAGGTCTGGATGGGTTCTGGTTGGGTTCTGGTTCAGGTCTGGTTGGGTTCTGGTTGATCTGAGTTTAGTGGTTCAGCTTTCTGATGTTTCCAGCTCAGAGTTTTGTGGTTTTATAGAAGAAAAGGTAATGATTACATTCATCAACAGAAACATGACACGGACAAACAACCCCGAGAGAGAGAGAGAGAGAGAGAGAGAGTGCGTGTGTGTGTGTGTTATTTGGGGACAGTCCTATGTACATGTACATGTGAATCTGAGACTTGATCTTCTTCTTTAAAATAGTCTCAAAATGAGGAGGTGAGCTGTCATGATGAGACTCAGAATCAGCCCTCAAACCTTATGTTGAGCCGTCTGAAGCCTGTTTCTGGGGCTGTAAGACACCATTGATCCATGAGCAGCATACGTAGTCAACATGAGGCTGAATTTGAGGCCTTGCCAGAGTTCACATTGCTTTCTGGTCCAGAAACTTGGAGATTCTGGTCAGGAAGCGTTCTCTTTGGTTTACTTTGGTTAGTATCTTTAGCTCCTGGTCCTCTCCAGGAGAGGGGCCGTCCAAGGTAATCAACTAATCTTTACATTAATCACCTGATCCCAAACTCAGACCTTAAAACCAAAACCAGGGACTCTTTTTGTTTTATCTTGGTCCCAAACAGCATGTCAACAGACGAGATGAGGCTAGTGGGATATGCATTGGAGTGCGGGACAGGTCTCTGGGACCCCAAAAGACGAGATGAGGCTAGTGGGATATGCGTTGGAGTGCAGGACAGGTCTCTGGGACACCAGAAGACGAGATGAGGCTAGTGGGATATGCGATCGAGTGCAGGACGGGTCCCATGACCCCAGAAGACGAGATGAGGCTAGTGGGATATGTGTTGAAGTGCAGGATGGGTCCCGGGACCCCAGAAGATAAGATGAGGCTAGTGGGATATGCGTTGAAGTGGAGGACGGTTTCCATGACCCCAGAAGACGAGATGAGGCTAGTGGGATATGCGATTGAGTGCAGGACAGGTTTCTGGGACCCCAAAAGACGAGATGGGGTTAGTGGGATATGCGTTTGAGTGCAGGACGGGTCCCGGGACCCCAGAAGACAAGGTGAGGCTAGTGGGATATGCATTGGAGTGCAGGACGGGTCTCTGGGACCCCAGAAGATGTTGTTAACTCACACGACATCAGTGAGATGAAGGGTTTGTTGTGGTTAACATCTGGTCCCTGGTTTCTGGTCTCTGTGCTTGGATCTGTTTCCCGGAGCGTTGAATACATTCAGCTTCCTGTGTCACTCTGAATACATTCATCACCATCTGACTGTTTTGTAAAAGAGATACACGTGTTAACGTCAGCTTGTTTCCACTGAAACAAAGAACATACACAATAATACACGTGTTAACGTCAGCTTGTTTCCACTGAAACAAAGAACATACACAATAAATATTTCAATAATTCCTCACGCTGCTCCAACAAATCCACTGATAGCTGTCATTATTAATCTGGATTACTTCCTCACTGAATGGATTAGTTTTGGTCTCTGAGATGACATGTGTAACCACTGCATTACCACGGGTACATAACCTGCTTATAGAGACTTATTGATAATATCTAGTAATGGAGTGGTAACCATGGATACCTAACCTGTTAATAGAGACATAATGATCAAATTGGAAAAGAAAACTTAAATTTAAGTTGAAGAATCCTGGGGGCCCCTTGTGAACATATTTGATCGTAATGATGACGGTAACACAGTCTCTTTATTTATTAATATGGAGATGTTATTGACATTCTCATTTCTCTGTCTTTTGAGGCTCTTTGCACAGAGGCAGATGTAAAGGAGAAGGCGGCGGGTTGTAGATGTATGGAAGATTCTTTTGATGGCTGAGATTATTTTTTGGGACATTTTCCCTTTATTAGACAGGGACAGTGTAATTATTAGGGTAAGGTGGGAGAGAGATGACGCAGCAAAGGGCCGCAGGCCGGACTCAAACCCGGGCCGCTGCAAAGGCTACATGGGGTGCACGCGCTTACTGGGGGGGGCCTAGAAGTCCTACACTCGGCCTCTTCTTGAAGAAGATGAAGAAGATGAAGATGAAGATGAAGTTCTGAGAACACAGAAAAAAACTGCTGATTCAAAATAATAATGGTTGGATTTACAGATGATTTTATTAATTTTTAAGTCACTTTTAATTTACTACACATTTAGGCATCATAACACAAAAATAAGACATAGACAACGTAACTTACAAACAAAAACAATGAATTAAAGAACCTGAAAATATAGCGTGGGAAATACCAACGTTACGCGACGCTGTTGGACATGAATCAGAAAGATTAACGACAAAAATGAACAAAAATCCTGAAATCTAATAAAAGCACAAAATAAGAAATTTCATTCATTATAAAAATGAATATAAACTCCACAACAACCAACACAATAACCACAACAACCACAACCAAAACCACAACCACAACAACACAATAATCACAACAACAACCACAACCACAACAACCCCAACAACAAACAACAACCACCACCACAACCCCAACAACAACCACAACAACAAACACAACCACAACAGCCACAACAACAAACACAACAACCGCCACCACAACAACCATAACATCCCCAACAACAACCACAACCAACACAACAACTACAACAACTAACACAATGACCATAACCACAACAACAACCACCACACCCCAAACAGCAACCACAACCAAAACAACCAACAACAACCACCACACCCCAACAACGTCAACCCCAACAACAACAACCACCACAACAGAAATACAACAACAACCACCACAACAACCCCAACAACAACAACAACAACCACAACCGCCACAACAACAACCACCACAACAACCACAATCTGTAAATCCCATTTCTGACCAAAGGTTCTCGAGGAGACGACTTGAAACTAGCGTTGCTACACTCTAAAAGATACCAGTTAAAATGTCTAATAATAATAATAATCAGACCAAAACCCAATCTGCAGAATTTAGGAGTGTGTTGTTGTTTCGGTATCAGAGCTCGGCTGAGATCTGATGAGAGATGATCCCAGAAGGAGGATTTCTGAAGACCAGCAGTAGCATCAGAGTCCATCTGCCCATGGCCATGACTCAGAACCTGCATCTCTTCATCCATCACTCACACATCTAACTGCAGGGAGACAGTTCTCAGCCGTCTCCTCCGTGTCTAATCACCGTTTCTCACTCTGTGGAACTTACTAACAAGACAATCTTATATAACGGTGCTTAAGCACAGAATTAATCACAATGTCCAATTACAAAATAATCACACACATATCAGCACAATACTTATAAAATATAGATCGAGGACAAGACGTCTCTCACGTCCTAAACCCAGCCTCTGGAGACTCCACCAGTGGACTTCTCTATTTGTTGTTGAACAGGAGACGTCTCTCATGTCCTAAAACCAGCCTCTGGAGACTCCACCAGCTGACTTCTCTATTGGCTGTAGAACAGGAGACGTCTCTTACGTCCTAAAACCAGCCTCTCTAGACTCCACCAGCTGGTTTGAGTCCAGCTGAGATGGGCCGGTTCAGACTGCTTCAACATTTTCTTCGTTTTAAACAGTTTCATTTTGTCACAAATCTTTGGGTGAACTGGATTTTATGAAATAGAAAAAAGTATCAATTACAAAAGTAAGTCAAATCCATCATTACACATTAAGTAAATTCCTAAACTCCATGTCTATAGTTGACTCACAATTTGAATCTGTTCTAAATGTACTTTAAAGGGATGTTTTTCAATTTTTAAAAGTGTACTGCATGTACTTGCTTAACCCTTGTACATGCAGATACCTTTAGTCTTCAGCAGAGAACCATCTGGAAGGGCTGTAAAACTCAACTTGACTTTCAAAAGACTCTTTTCTTTATCCCAGTAACGACTTGTTGGACAACCCAAAGAAACAGAGATGGTGGCGTGGGAAGGTTTGGCCCGGGTGGATGCTAAGACTCAGCGGTACTGTTTTAAGGTTCTTGACCACTCTTCCCAGTTATACCTTAAAAGGAAACTACCGTTCTTTACAGCTGCTTTCAAGGATAAGTGTTTTTTCTTTGGCAATCTTTTAAACCTGATTTGGGGTTAGGAGGGTGGATACTGGACCAATGTCAGAGATGGTTGTTCCCATCAGTCACTTAGACTCAAAAACACAGGAACAGATGGTCCAGGTCGAAAGAAACGTCTCGGGTTACGTATGTAACCCTTGTTCCCCGAGATAGGGGAACGAGACACTGCGTCGGGTACGACACTATGGGAACGCCTTTAGACATGACAGGGCTGAATGCGAATGAAAACTACTCCAATCCTATTGGTCCTAGTGAGAATGGTAGCATGTGACGGCATAACCGTAGGGGCATATAAGCACACCGGCACATAGCTCATTAGCTCTTTCTATGAAGCAAGGCACTCCAGGCAGGGCGAGGGGCGGCGAACCGACGCAGTGTCTCGTTCCCCTATCTCGGGGAACAAGGGTTACATACGTAACCCGAGACGTTCCCTTTCGAGGGGAACTCGAACTGCGTCGGCTACGACACTATGGGAACGAGATATCCCCTAACCCGCGCCAAAACCCCGCCTGCCCTAGCGTGCAAGCAACCTGTGGGCACAACTAGAAGGAGAGCACCCGGGTGCCGGGTGCGGAAGGAAGGTCCAGACTATAGAACCTGAAGAAGGTGTGAGGAGTGGCACAGCCAGCCGCATCACAAACCCCCTGGAGAGACGCTCCAGAGAGGAGAGCCGTGGAGGCCGGCATGCCTCTTGTGGAGTGAGCCCGTACAGCCACAGGTGAAGGCAAACCGCGCACCTGATAGGCCAGGGAGATTTTATTTTTCCATTTAATTTCTATGCTTCTATTACATGAACTGAATATTTTATTTAAGTCTGTCTTATTGAACTACAGTAGCACTACCGCAATTTCAAAATATACAGTAAATCACTGTAAATTAAATGTTACTACCCATAATGCAATGCTTATTACAGTAATTAAACGGAAAAGAAAATTATGGTATTTTACTGGGCATTTTGTGGTAACTGTAGAAATACAGTAGAGTCTAACAGTGTACCGCAAATTCAAAATATATAGTAAATCACTGTAAATGAAATGTTACTACCCATAATGCATTGTTTATTACAGTAATTACCCGGAAAAGAAAATTATGGTATTTTACTGGGCATTTTGTGGTAAGTAACTGTAGAAATTACAGTAAAGTCTAACAGTGCAGGTGTGTGGATTTCTCAGTGTTTAGTCCCTCGCGGCAGCACTCTTTCGGACTGCTTACAGTCATCACCCCCACTCCATTAGACTGGTTCATATTTTACTTCTCTGGCCGCACCCAGTTCATTCAACTCAAGTCTTGTAAATCCATTCCTTCCTCTGTCACTGCAGGTGTGCCCCAGGGCTCTGTCCTGGGGCCCATACTCTTTATCATTTACCTGCTTCCCCTCAGCAATATCTTCCGCAAATTTAACATTCACTTCCACTGTTACGCCGATGACACCCAGCTCTACCTCTCTCCTTCCCCCCTCCCTGACAGATTGCATCTCTGAAATAATAATAATAATAATAAATTAATACATTTAAGTTGTATTGCACTTTATATTTACACAAATCCCAAAGTGTTACATGATAAAACAGGTAAGTGCTAAAATAAAAACACACAGAACATGAAAATAAAATAATAAAATAAACAAAAAACAATAAGGAAAAGGGAAAGAGTTCAATCAAATGCTCTCCTAAAAAAGGTGGGTTTTAAGGCCATGTTTAAAATCATCCACAGTCTGTGGTGTCCTCAGGTGGTCAGGGAGAGCATCCAGTCTGTGGTGTCCTCAGGTGGTCAGGGAGAGCATTCCACAGTGTGGGAGCCGCTGAGCAGAAAGCCCAATCTCCCTTTGTACGGTGCTTTGTCCTGGGAGGTTTCATGATATAACCTGAGGCAGATCGGAGGGTCCGGGTTGAGGTCTGTGGGGTGAGAAGTTCCTTTGTCTGCCACAGTTCTGTGAACCTGACGCTTCACTGTGGATGCACTGATGGGTAAGGAGGGAGACCTTGTACTCAATTCTGAGTGAGACAGGAAGCCAGTGGAGTGATTTGAGGAATGGGGTGATGTGGTCATGTTTGCGCACCCTCAACAGTATCCTAGCAGCGCTGTTTTGGATGTACTGCAGCTTCTAAAGGATTTTCTCAGGGATCCCAGTGAGGAGCGCATTGCAGTAGTCCAGCCTGGAGGAGACAAAAGCGTGGACAAGCTTTTCCGCGTCTGCTGGAGTGAGTGTGGGACAGAGTTTGGCGATGTTTTTGAGGTGGAAGAAGGAGGTCTTGCAGAGATGTTTGATGTGAGCCTCAAAGGCAAGATGATAGTCCATTTTAACACCAAGGTTAGTGGCTGATGTTGAAAGTGGAATATTTTGGCCAGAGAGAGTGATGCTGGTAATGTCAGATGACCAAACCTGGTGTGGAGTGCCGATTAAGATGGCTTCAGTCTCTGAGCTGTTTAGCTGCAGAAAGTTTTGTTTCATCCAAGCCTTTACCTCCTCCAGGCAGGTGGTCAGTGTGGATGATGGCAGGGCAGCAGAGGGGGTTGGGTTAGTCCTGAGGTAGAGTTGAGTGTCATCAGAATAGCAGTGGAATGAGATTCCATGCCGGGTGATGACATGGCCAAGGGGGAGCATGTAGAGGATAAACAGGGTGGGGCCGAGCACTGAGCCTTGAGGGACACCACAGTATACCTGGTTCACCCAAAACTTCCTCAAATTAAACAGTAATAAAACCGAGGTTCTCCTCACTGGCACCAAATCCTCACTAACCATACCAGATAGTTTCTCTCACTATTGACAACTGCTGCGTCTCACCCTCCCCCAAGGTTAAGAGTCTGGGTGTCATCCTTGACAGCACCCTATCCTTTCAACCCCATATCAATAACATTACCCGGTCTGCCTACTTCCAACTACGAAACATCAATTGCCTCCACCCCTCCCTTACCCCCCACACTGCCGCGATCCTTGTCCACAGTCTTGTCCCTTCCCCTTTTGGATTACTGCAACTCTCTCCTCTTTGGTCTCGCTCATAAATCCCTCCATAAACTTCAATTGGTCCAGAATTTATCTGCTTGCATCATCACTTGACCCCCCTCCATCCACCACATCACTCCTGTCCTCCAACAGCTCCACTGGCTCCCGGTCCAGTTCCGTATCCAATTCAAAGTCCTTCTGTTTGCATTCAAGGCCATCCACAACCTCGCCCCCCCATATTTGTCTGACCTCCTCCAGCGTCCCACTCCCTCCCGCTCCCTCAGATCCTCTTCCTCTATCCACATCTTTGTCCCCTCCGCCCGTCTCACCACCATGGGGGCAGAGCATTCAGATCCTCTTCCTCCATAAACATGTCTGTCCCCTCCGCCTGTCTCACTACCAAGAAGTACAGAGCATTCAGCCGCTCTGCTCCCTGTCTCTGGAACACATTACCACCCCAACTCAGAAAAATTGATTCATTCCCCACCCCCGAATACCCTGTACAGCGGCACTTAGAATATTAATCTGAGTCTGTCAGCAGCAACAACAGAACTTTTGTCAAGATGAATACAAGCTGCACAATGCTGAACTCATCACAGCCGCTTCAAAATGGACAGAAAACTCTGATTGAACAGATAGTCTAGCTAGCTGTCTGGATTTCCCCTGCAGAGATCTGAGGACCAGGTAACCATAGTTCTCAGATTGGACAGATAGTCCATCTAGCTGTCTGGATATACCCTGTAGAGATCTGAGGACCAGGTAACCATAGTCCTCAGAAATCCACTGTAGTTTAAATTCAAACAGAAAGAAAGACTAAGAAAACAGAAGATACATGCCTCTGGATGAAATTCCTGCAGCATGTCAAGAATATAGGCTAGCTAACGGGTAACTTCCACTGCCATGAGGTCAGTGTTAGGTCTGCTGCTGGTAGCACTCTGTCTCTGCTCTCCTCCCCTCTGTCTGTCCTTAATTGCAGGAGTGAAGCCTTGTGTGCGGGAGTCAGGGTTCCAGCTGCAGCTCATCTCTAATCAACTCTGCTGCAAATACCTGCCCCGTTTCTCAATGTCAAGGATCCTTCCTTGGTAGGACTAGTCCTTCCAAGGAAGGATCCTTCAGGAGCAGGTCAGAGTCCTCCTTAGCATTTGGAGAACATGTACAATGGAACAGGCTATCAAGTGCATGTCATTGCGGTCTCGCATCATTGAATTTTTTTGCCGCATTTCAAAACACTGGATGAAATGGTTGTGGAAGTGTTAACTGTGCTGTTTAATTATGCTGTTGGGATGGAGAAGATGAATTAGCAGCCATTTCTTAATGTCAAGGAAGTATCCTCCAAAGCCAGGAGGAGGACGCTACGTCATCGACGTCCGTCGAAGGACCGTTCCAATGTCGAGGATCCTCCGAATTCCTCCAAGGACTGAGTCCTTCATTCAGAAAATTTCCTATAGACAGAAAAGGATGCATATGTGTATCCGTCGCGGTCCCAAATCACCCACAATCCTATGCGCGGGCCTTTGCCGTCTCGTTAAAAATAATAATAGCGGACCTAAGCGGGAGTTCGAGCGGCATCACTGACGGTGAAATGATAATTTAAATGTAAGTATCTTTAGTGTGTTTATCACTGGTTGTATCTGTAGACGGGGGGGTAACACTGCACCGTGTTAACTTCACTAGCAACGTTCAACGAAGGCTGACATGTATGAGTAGTTTCCCATGTAATAATGTTGTGTTATAGCATTTATAACGTAAACATCTTTTTGTTGTGTTAATTGTCTTTTAACAGGGACTAACGGAGGCGGTCACCAAGGATGGCAAAGCCAACGACCAGCAGGGAGACAGAGGCCAAAGAGAGATGTTGAATACATTATTTGCTATATTAAAGATTGGCATTCTAACAATAAATGCTTTAAATAAACTGGTTTGTCTGTGTCATTAAGTTCTTGGCCATGTGTATATAATATAAACTGTTTTTCAATGTCTATTTTTCCATCAAATTGTGACCTGGACAGAGGAAACTTCAAACAATAATTATATTCAGATGCTATCTGTTTTTATAACTCGCAAGGTATACATGTTTAAAAAAAGAAAAGTAGCAGTTAAAATTAGCTCGTAGTTTACTGCATACATATAACATTAGCTTATTTTACAGGTCAAGAAATGCAAAATATGATCAGCAACTACAAGGTAAACGCTACCAGCTAATGAGCTACCACAGGCAGGTATGATATGCAGTAAACTGCAAGTGAGAAAGATTAAATAGTACTGTAGACACACAAGCGTCAATCACCATATGAAAAGTCCACCACCATTGATAAACACCCGCTAACACAGAAAAGGTAGGTGTTAGTGTGTTAAATGGTCAAGAGTTGTCAGTTCATGATGAAGAAAACTACACAGTGGACTTTAACTGTATTCTTAAATATACTTGTGATACAACTGTAATCTTACCAGGACAGGTTGGATGACTAACCTAAAACTTTCTCCTTGTCTGCAGTCTAGAAGCAACACCATCATCGGTAGCTGTGTCTGATTGCCCTTCATGTTGAATATACTTGTGTGTACAGTATATAGTAATGTTTGAATAAATGTTATAGTAAAGATACATGTAAACCTTACGAAGTTTTACAACAGATGGCATCTGGATAATTCCAGGTCCATGTCACAATTTAACGGAAAAAAAACAGTTTATATTATATACACACGCCCAAGAACTTAATGACACAGACAAACCAGTTTATTTAAAGCATTTATTGTTAGAATGCCAATCTTTAATATAGCAAATAATGTATTCAACATCTGTCTTTGGCCTCTGTCTCCCTGCTGGTCTTTGGCTTTGCCATCCTTGGTGACCGCCTCCGTTAGTCCCTGTTAAAAGACAGTTAAAACAAAATGATGTTTACGTTATTAATGCTATAACATTACGTTATTACATGGGAAAGTACTCATACATGTCAGCCTTCGTTGAACGTTGCTAGTGAAGTTAACACAATGCAGTGTTACCTCCCGTCTACAGATACAACCAGTGATAAACACACCAACTTTCTAAATCTCTGCTAACGTTACGTATATACGGTAACGGCATATGAAAATAGATGAATATGCCACCGTACATTAAACTGTACAAAGACAGCAACCTAGCTAGCTAACAGCCGAATGTTAAATTACAGGGTCAGTTAGCTAACGTTAGCTCGGGGTGTATCTACCTAATTATTATAGCAATTTGTACAAGCATTAAAGCGTTAAGCTTTACATTGATGTAAAACATTAACAGTGATAACAAATGTATGGCACACAGTAAAGATACTTACATTTAAATTATTATTTCACCGTCAGTCAGCGATGCCGCTCGAACTCCCGCTTAGGTCCGCTATTATTATTTTTAACGAGACGGCAAAGGCCCGCGCATAGGATTGTGGGTGATTTGGGACTGCGAAGGACACACACATATGCATCCTTCTCTGTCTATAGGGGAAATTTTCTGAATGAAGGACTCAGTCCTTAGAGGAATTCGGAGGATTCTTGACATTGGAACGTTCCTTTGACGGACGTTGATGACGTGGCATCCTCCAAATTCTGGCTTTGGAGGATCCTTCCTTGACATTGGGAAACACCCCTGGTCAACCTACCACTCTTCGATGATCATAGTCAAGACAACCACGTTAATCTCGCTGCTGATTCTACCCATTTGTACTAGTTCTTTGTGACACTTGCTTGTAGTTATTGTACTTTGTCTGCCACAGTTCTGTGAACCTGACTCCTGCTGCCACTTCACTCCTGCTATCCACTACTCCTGCTCTCCCCACTGGCTCTCTGGATTATTGGACACGGATCCACAGAAACACGGGACCACACACGCTCTGTACCCTGGATTCCCATTGGATTTTTGGACTATACTTTTCACTGTTGCATCCCCTTTTTTCATCTACTCCACACACTTTCTGTATATCTTTATCTGTATTTATATTTTTTTATTACAAGTACTTTTCAATATTATGGTCACAGATAAATATAATTTATATTATGCTACCTACTTTTGCTTTATTACTCTAATTACACATTCAATTTAATTTTAATATCACTTACACCGCAATATTATTTCTTGTATTATGGTAACAGCACTTTGCAATACCCTTTATTTGACACCACTTTACTTTCAGTCTACCTTCTACTCATTGTCTATTGTTTGCCTGTTTTTCTTGTGTGTTTACTTTGTTTTGCTGTTAAAGAAGAACAACAAGAACAACTTGCTGTAACAAGGAAATTTCCCCTCTGTGGAATGAATAAAGTATAATCTAATCTACCTTGGACATTGGAATAAACTTGTTAAACGATCATTCGGGTCTCCGTATTGTTAGCATTTGGGTTCAACCTGTTACCACACGTAACTGTCAGGGTCTAGCTCTTCTCTGGGCTTTAATGCTTGCTTACTTTATTTAACATTACAGCTGTAAGTTATCCCACCATGGGGACGGGCTTTCCTGAGCATGTGAGATCAAAGGAGGAAGAAGCGGAAGCTGATCCTGCACACTCTGTCAGAGCAGATCCAGACTCAATACAGTCAGACCTGATCCACCACACAGATCTGCATGAGGAACCGTTTCTCTCTCCTAAAGAAACAAGAGTGTCACAGTCCAACTCTCTGCAAACAGAATCTGCTGCCTTCAGGGTCAAGTAGTAGTAACCAATCATTGGTCTCCATTCTCCGTTAAGTTTCAGCTCCAGTGATCCTGTACAGCGACTGGCTCCCCCCACCAACCTGACAGACTCTGGACAGAAACCAGAGAGTCATCAGCAAAATGAGTTGATTTAATTCAAAGCTCAAACTGTAAATGCTGATTCTGTCTGTGTGTACCTGTTGAGGTGAGTTCTCCTTCAGCCTGGAGTCCTGAGGAGAAACCAGAAGGTAAACATCAGTATAAAGCAGCGGGATTGGATCACAGCCGTGGACACAACAGCCTCTCTCAGGTTGTTCTGTGAAGAATCTTCTAGCAGCTCAGAAACTCCTCAGTGAACTAATACTAGTAAAGGAAAGCATTGTGACAACTGGGTTGGAATAAAAACAAGTGGTGTCTCCACTGATGGAAGTAGTGATTAGACAAGGGAAAGGAGTCATTCTTATGGTGGTCAGGGCCTTGTTTGAGACGTGTGGGGGAACATGGTAGAGGACAAGGTCACAGACCAAGACAGAAGCCGCAACAGCAAAGAGTGTCTGCTGACATCCGAGCAATAGTTGTACACCATGTCGTAAATCATGGCCTGACAATACCTAACTTTCCATCCACTTGTCAATCGAATTATCTGAAGTTCGGTAAAACTCATGTGAATAAATCTGGTGAAAGTGTGTTTCCATCCAACGGCTTTAAAGTCAATAAAAACTTGTGGTGATGACATCACACGCTATTTTAGGGTCAGACTGGAATATCGGATTAGTTGGTGACATTTTAAGGTGTTTCCATTCATTTACACTGAATCACAACAGACGTCTACCATCACATGATCAATATGGGACAACATCACATGATCAATATGCGACAACCATCACATGATCAATGCTCATGATGTGTGTATATATATATATATATATATATATATATATATATATATATATATATATATATATTTTATGTCTTCATATGGTATTCAAAGGAAATACCTAATAAGCAATAAACTATGTATTTATTACTGAGTCTCTGCAGTCCCCATCTCTCCTCCAGCTGAATTACTAAAGATGTGTTTAGACCAGACTGTTTCTTGTGACGGCTTCACAATCAAAGCCTCCTGTGTTTTTCCAGTTGAGGTTAATTTAATCTGAAGTGTTGTTAGCATTCAAATAATATAAGCTGACATTCCGGCTGCAGGAGAGGGAACAGGAAACACAGAATCAACCTGATCAACTCACACGCACTGATCATATGATTCTGCAGAATTTACAGCTTTTTAATAAAAACCACGCGGATGATGACTGATTATTAGCAGGGCGACAGGATGTTACTATGCAGAATTTCACACAGACTGAAACATTTAAAACATAAAAACTAAACTCCAAATAATAAATTCTTCAGATTTTCATCTGGATCCTCTCTGATAACTGTTAAACAATCTGCAGATTCTGGTTCTGATGATGAGTAAAGTTATACTTTGTGATATGTCATCATTAGTTAAGTGGTTGGTTAAATAATTAGCGTTACAGTTGGATGTTGCAGAAACAACAATGGACTAACATAGATTCAGAAACGTGGTTTGATTTGATGAAAATCAGAAGGATTTTAACGATTTGACTAAATCCATTTTCCCTTCTTGTCTTTCTTTCTCTGTCTCTAATTTAAAGATTGATATGTGAATATGAAATGTTCAACTGAAACTTTTGTGTGTTATAAAGCCACAAGATACTGTGTGTGTCTGAGAAGAAATAAAGACTCAATGAGTGATAAGAAGAGATGAGGGTTAAACAGAGTGGTACCTGAGCTCCACAGCAGCAGCAGCAGGTGATCCATGTCCAGGTGGAGCGTCTCTCTGTGTCCGTCTTCCCATCTGTCTGCTCTGATTATCACATGTTATGTCCTCAGGTTGGATCAGCATACAGGAAGAGGCGGAGCTTTACTGAATACATGTCATGTAGTCTAATGTAATGTGAGTGCTGAATGAACCAGTCCTACAATGTCTCACCTGCTGCTCGGACCCATACACACTTTCTCTTGTCTTTTGTGTGTGTGTAAAGAAGACACAACTAAATAAAAGCACTACATATATGTCATGGTCTCTGTCTTGTTAACCTCCAGTCACCTGCTGGATTGCCGGCAGCCGGCTCTCACTGTCACTGAACTGGGTGTTGTAGTTTTAGACTGGCGGCCATCTTGGTTGTAGGCTGTTGCAGCCTCCTTGGCCATCTCTCTCTCACACACACACACACACACACACACACACACACACACACACACACACACACACACACACACACATGGCCTGTCAGGATGAAGTTTGACAGAACTAAAGTAGAAAGAGTGTGATTGTGTGTCTGACAGCTCCATTAAAGACGATGTGTCCACTCTGTGGACTGATGGGGACGTCTCTGAACGGAATGTCTCTGAAACTGATGCTCTGATAAGCTGCACACACACAACAGATTGTAGGACTGTGGTTTCTGACATGTTCCATCAGATTAACACTAGCAGAGTCTCGTTGCCGTGGGAACATCAGCAGACCGTCTTTCACACACCACTCAACTACAGCTCGACGTAACATTATATTGATTGGTGATGAAACTATTTCTTCACACACACACACAAAACACAAACATACACACACACACACAACACAAACATACACAAAACAAACATACACACACACACAAACACACACACACACACGCACAAAAACACAAACATACATACACACACACACACAAGCACACACATACCTATACACGCATGCACACACACATACACAAACATACACACGCACATACAAAAACACAAAGACACACACACACAGACACAAACAGACAAACACACACATAGACAGATACAAACATCCACACAAATACACAAACATACACACACAGACACACACACAACTAGTCTCTCCTGATTGAAATCATTTCAGGTCATCACCCCTCTCTACCTGAATCCAATCACCTTCCTTTAAACCAATCAGAATCATACACAAATTTCAAGGGCCAATCACAGAGTCACAATCCTGCTTTAAAATCAGTTTCTCCCTTTGCTATGAGCTGTTGTTTCAAGTGGAGAGTGCAGCACTCCACCCCTCCCACCACCTCCTTCGGTGGTCCTTTGTCGCCACCACAGGTGTCTGGACTCCAACGGGGGGGTTATGATGCTTCTCTTCCCCTATATACCAATTATCAGTATAACAATGGAGTCTAATTGCCAAAGACTTTGAACTTGTTATGCTCTACAATGAACCTATTTGCATATCTGTTGAAATATGGCCATTGCAGTGTGATTTCAAAGGCAGGCCCACGTAAGACAAAGCAAAGTAAGCAGTCAATGGAAAAAGATGCCCAGCTATGAATCTTAAATAGCCTCCACGGAAGTGAAATGAGACATAAGAACATCAGATGCCTCCTAAAATATTATGGTGAAGATGTGTTCAGGCTGCCTGTCTCTCTGGGACAACCTGCCGACTCTATAGGATGCCACTGTATTGTTGGCCTGTAGGCCTGCCGCGTAGGGGGCCTATGTGATTTGAACTGTGGCTGCACCATTCGTTTGTCAACTCATTCACCAGAACAATACATGAGAGATCTAAATATAATTAAACATGCTTGAGAGCCCCTGGCTTTTGGAGTTGTATCACAGTAACATTGCACATTTCCAATCCTGCTACGTGGCAGGCCTGGGTTCAATTAAAAGGTTTTGAGAAAGTGGATTTTTATTTATAAAAAACATACAATATTTGGGCATTAAATTAAATTTAAAAGGCATGTGAATCACACATCAGTGATTGTGATTATTATTGTGGTCCGTCATACCGTTCATATTGACCCTCATAAACATTTAGCACTGCATCGCTGGCTTATTGAGGGAACTGGGCCTCTGAAGTCACATTACTTAATTTTGAAAAGTCTGTGTCTCAATATTTTTAGGATGTCCTCCTTTGTTGTTTTTCACTTGATTGGGCGCAATCGGCCTGACTCTTCTTCTTCTTCTTGGTTTTATTACTGCCTCGTATTAAAACAGATGTGTCAGCCACCGCCCGCCATTTCCCTGAAGAAGAATGGACCTGGAACTGCACGGTTCCCTGTGTCCCCTGACAGTGGTGGAAACCTGATATTAATTAACTTATTAACATTAATTAACGTTAGCATATTACACGTTGTTTGCTTGGGTAACGTTCCCAAGAGCTATTTACAATGTGTCTAAAATGAGGGTTAGGGTCAAAGGGTTGTACCATTAGTCTCTCTCCTAAATTAGGGTTAAGGTTAATGGGTTGTACCATTAATCTATCTCCTAAATTAGGGTTAAGGTTAATGGGTTGTACCATTAATCTATCTCCTAAATTAGGGTTAATGGGTTGTACCATTAAGATTAGAAAACAGGCAGACTAGAAGCAGACAGACTAGAAACAGACAGACTAGAAACAGGCAGATTAGAAACAGGCAGATTAGAAACAGGCAGATAGAAACAGGCAGACTAGAAACAGACAGACTAGAAACAGGCAGATTAGAAACAGGCAGACTAGAAAAAGGCAGACTAGAAACAGGCAGACTAGAAACAGGCAGATTAGAAACAGGCAGACTAGAAACAGGCAGATTAGAAACAGACAGACTAGAAACAGACAGACTAGAAACAGGCAGACTAGAAACAGACAGACTAGAAACAGGCAGACTAGAAACAGACAGACTAGAAACAGGCAGACTAGAAACAGGCAGATTAGAAACAGGCAGACTAGAAACAGGCAGACTAGAAACAGGCAGACTAGAAACAGACAGACTAGAAACAGGCAGACTAGAAACAGACAGACTAGAAACAGGCAGACTAGAAACAGGCAGACTAGAAACAGGCAGACTAGAAACAGGAAGACTAGAAACAGGCAGACTAGAAACAGACAGACTAGAAACAGGCAGATTAGAAACAGGCAGATTAGAAACAGGCAGACTAGAAACAGGCAGAGTAGAAACAGGCAGACTAGAAACAGGAAGACTAGAAACAGACAGATTAGAAACAGGCAGACTAGAAACAGGCAGACTAGAAACAGGCAGATTAGAAACAGGCAGACTAGAAACAGGCAGATTAGAAACAGGCAGATTAGAATCAGGCAGACTAGAAAAAGGCAGACTAGAAACAGGCAGATTAGAAACAGGCAGACTAGAAACAGGCAGATTAGAAACAGGCAGATTAGAATCAGGCAGACTAGAAAAAGGCAGACTATAAACAGGCAGACTAGAAACAGACAGACTAGAAACAGGCAGATTAGAAACAGACAGAAATGGCTGGACAGCAAAATTAACCCGTAACCCCGGTGTTGTCTCCCGGGTCAAAGACAGACAAACAGTTTACATTTTCAGACTTTTTTAGTTTCCACTACCATCATCTTAATAGCTTTGTACTTTATACTATTCATGGTCAATAACCCTCATTTATATAGAATATATAATATTATATATATATATATAATATTAGAGTTAAAAA
Organism: Etheostoma nigrum; assembly: GCA_029931835.1. Classification (NCBI taxonomy): domain Eukaryota; kingdom Metazoa; phylum Chordata; class Actinopteri; order Perciformes; family Percidae; genus Etheostoma; species Etheostoma nigrum. Next base: position 72,986 of record JAQOOF010000030.1, on the reverse strand, counting down.
GCAGAAATGATTAATTATTTTGACCAATAGTTAAGATCAGAAGAATGAAAGTGATCAGTTGTATTTGTAAAGAGCGTTGTAAGGAATCCATTTTTATGGTACTTTGGTTAAAAAGAAAGTCATATTTCAGATATAGACATTTTTAAAGAGGATAACAGGAGGGGTAACAGATCACAGCTGAGATGCAGGCCCAAAGTACTGTTAGACTGATGGTCTGGCAGCGAATGGATGCCAGGGTGAAGAAGTGGTGATCAGTACAGGTGTGCAGCTTGCTGATGATTTGGCAGGTGTGAGTAGTTGTTCCCGCCTTCCGCCTAGCCACGTAGCTAGGCAACCATATGGGGTGCGTTCAGGAAACTCAGGTATAAAAACAGACTCAAGAGATGGGGTACATGACAAAACTCTTTTCTTTTTCTTTCAACAGTTTTGCAGGTTTCAACCTCCAGATTTACAACAGGTTTGTTGAAATACACGTGCAAAACCTATAACTACTTAGTTTTATTTTCACATGTTATCTGTACGTAACAGAGAGGATAATACGTTACTGTTAAGTATCTGTATACACACAATAATACAATCATTAAATGAAGGTCATCGTTCCATAGTTACCCATTGTAATACTACATGTGGGACCAAGTGGTAACTTGGTGTAGTACAGCTGTAGCAGTTTTTTAAGCTTTTTTTCTGCCAAGATGTCTCACTATTTCTATTATAATAAATATGCTTGCAAAATATTACAGTTTTGTATTTTCTAATATAATTGCATTGATCCAACTATACTTGAGAACAGTTGCTTGTGGGTTGTGCCGTGGAGTGGTTGAGGGTTCATGTCCGCCTCCTTCAATGCTTCAAGGGGTATGGCCGGTCCGGCCTGTCTCCGTACCTCTGCAACCCCTCTCAAACACCTGCAAAGCTAAATGTATACATCCTACAGTATATTAGATAGTTTCTTTTTAACACTATGAAATATTCTTTATATGAAGTAAATATGGGGAAAAGCCTGTAGACATATTAGTAGACATTACTATTACTGATAAAGACTATTTAAAGTAATGATACATACTATTTAAATTAATGACTATAAAATAATTTAGTTTTTGCAAGTTATTATCACATAGTGTTTTTTTTATTAAACAGGAATTTAATGTAAATAGATTGGATAATCTTGTGAATTTACCAAAAGAAAAAAAGCAGTTATATTATGTAATTTTAAGATATTTGTCAATATTTTTCAGTTTGTGTTCAGATTTATAGGTTTGTTTAACATTTTAAATGTTTTATGATTACAATTATTTTTAATTCTACAATAAATTCGACAAGAAATATCTGTATTTTAAAAAGAAGGTATATTCAGTGTTTTTACTGTGTATCCACAATTTTTTTTCTTTACATTAAATTTAAGGTTTAACTGTAAAAAAACAGAAAGATGCCTCAATTTACACTCAATAAAATGATGTTTATTTTCTAAATAAAATTCATGTAATTTACCATTTAAGCCCATTAAGCAAATGGAATTATCGTGTCAAACAATTATATTGTCAAACAATTATATTGTCTTATTATATCAATTTACAGACTACAACCTTTATTTAATGTTTTAGTATTATTATTAGTATTTTTCTGTATTTTTATGGCATTAACTCTTAATGTAGAAGAACTGAAAGAGTGTATGAATCAGTAAGTGTTAACTAACATGGACAAGTAGAGTCCTCTGTCCTCAGCGCAGACAGATTGCAGCAGTGAGCACGTCCATGTCCAGCGAGGGACACAGACGCCGCCAACACAGCTTCAGAGGACTGGAGTTGTCTCTGCTGCGGTCCGTCTCTCCGTCCGTCTGAATCAGGATTGTCCTCCGACACCAGAGGGAAACAGGAGGACCCGTCATCAGACGACTGACTCCCTCAGGCTCTCATCTGGGAGGCCTTTGGTGGCGTTGAGCGGAGGAACAGAGTGGAGGACAAACTCTCTCTGAAGCTCCACGGGGCCGGGCCCCGGCTCCTCTCCATACAGCCGGCTGATTCGCTGGTAGAGCAGTCCTTGGGTCTCGGGCGGCGCCTCTCCGCGGCCGTCCATCTTCGCTCGGTATTTGTAGGATGCCAGTTTGAGCGTCCGCTGCAGCAGATATTTCCTGTACGCTCTCTGGATCACTGACGCCGCCACATCTTCCTGTTTCCTCCGCAAAGTGCTGCTGATTGGTTCATAGGACACCTGCAGGGAACAACAATCACCTGGAGATCAGTGGACTTACAAACATCATGGACAATAACAGAGCGTTTATAACATAGTGGCCCTTAAACCTTAGTAATGCACCCTACAAATGTATGCTAAAACTTCTCCATGTTGTTTTGGAGGTTAAAAGGAGCATCGCTAGGTTGTGGAAACAGCTAAACGACTCTCTATCTGAAAAAGGTAAGTTATTTTTACAAAAGCGGCTTTACATTGTTTGAAATATTTGCAACACATTCATAATTTTCTGGAAAATAAATACATACAAATTGAGGGATGAACTGTTCTGATAGTTTATTTGGCTGTTTTTATATATCTGTAGGTCTATAGATGCAAATGTTTTTTATAGTTTTGCTGTGTATTCATTTCTTCCTCTTCTTATCTTCTATAGGTTGTATGTTGGTTTTATGTATGTTGATTCTTTATGTTGTTGTATGATGTAACGGAGTGAAACCTTGGAGGGGTTGTTGGCCATGAACTTCTCCTCCATGCTTGCTTTAAGAGCATCCATTCCCCCGGCATCACCTAACACCTGCACAGAAAGATGCAATACAGAACATAAAACCTAACACCTGCACACAGAAAGATGCAATACAGAACATAAAACCTAACACCTGCACACAGAAAGATGTAATACAGAACATAAACGTAATCCAAGATGGCCGCTACCAGTCTGGTTCTTTGTTTGTGTGCTTGAGCTGAGCTCCTCTTTTTCTATATTTTTATGTCTCTGGCTTCTGCCAAACCAAGGAAAGTAATCTCTTCCAAGAAACTTGTGTTTACTGAGTGTCTTCGTAGAGTATCTCGTTATACTTAAATCTACCCTAAAAGGAGAAGGATTACTGCCACCGGCCTGCTGAAAGACCCGGGGGAATTTGAAATCTACTCTGTCTTCTGGAGGATTCACCTGACTACTGCTAAATGGCTTGTATGGTGACCCAAACCGATCACTTTGGAGCCATTTGATCAGGTCTGGGCCTGGTTTATCCCCCCACACCTGGGTGGTGATGCAACAATAGCTTGGATTTAGCTTGGCCATGCTCTTCCTGCAAGACAGCAATGTGGACTTGATGTGAGGATCCCTGATGCTGCATGCTGGTTCACACATTGCACATGTGAAGCGTCTCAGGATTGATTAAACCACAACAAGTTTCACGGCTCAGTGAAAAGCCTGTGTGGTGGTCAACACATTTGGACCAGTGAACTCTCTCAGGATTGTTTTACAAGATTCTCAAAACTCTGCAGTGAGCCCTTGGCACCTTTGTTTGTTCAGCCTATGTTTTATCTTTTACTGTTTTCACTACTCACAGCATTTTAATGATGGATTTAAGTCACAGCCAACCCCATTTATTGACAAACATAACTGGGTGAGTACATTGCCAATACCTCATTCTCCAACTAAGGATGCATCACCAGCTTATCCATCCTGCACAGCAACAAACACTCTACAACCATCTAACACACATGAGCCCCTCGTTACACCTGCTAATAGTGAACGCCTTAAATAACCACTCTACTGTGCAACATGGACTCTCATCACACTTATCAAACAGTGATTAGGATGAAAACCACACAGTGAATACCAAATCTATTGTCTTTGTACTATTGCCGTTATCTGGGAACGTACAGCCAAATCCTGGGCCTGACACACTACACAATATATATTCCCCATGCAACTTCAAAAACAGATCCGTACATGGAATCATGCATTTTAATGTTAGAAGTCTCTTTCCAAAAATTGACATGCTAAGGCTGTGGGTTGAAGCAATGGATACAGACACAATGGTCTTATCAGACACCTGGTTAAAATCCACAGTAACAGATAATATGATTGCTATTGATGGCTATAATATTTTCAGAGCAGATCGTTCAAGGTAAGGGGGGCGGCGTTGCTATATATATATATATATATGTTAATTCAAACATTTTAAGCTCAGTGACATTGTCAGTAAGTAGAGTCAAACAATTTTATCTACTGGCATTGGAAGTAAATTTATACAAGGATGATTGGATGATCTGATTCCAATTCTTCTTCAGGTCTCCCACAACATATTTTTGTAAATTCAGTTGAAAGTAAAAACAAAATGGACATAATTGGACATTTTAACAACCACTTTGTATCAGCTGGCTGTATTATCAATGATTTGAATCAAGTTATCATTGCTCCGACTCCAGCTCTGAACCTTTGTTTTAGACCCATTTTAAAAGAGGATGTATGTATTGCTCTTAAAGCTATTGACCGGAAAAAATCATCAAGACCAGACAACCTAGAACCTTTCTAATTAAAGGTTGCAGCTGAAATTATAGCTAAAACTATATCATACATTTTTAAATGTAGTCTGCAGACAAATTCAATTCCCAAAGTATGGAAAGCAGCCTATGTGCTTCCTTTGCTAAAGGGTGGCGACCCTTCAGATCTTCACAAATATAGGCCAATTTCCAAACTCTCTAGTCTTGCAAAAAGTTTGGAAGCTCAAGTAAACTGTCAATAAAAAGAGTACTTGGCAGAGCACAACATCCTACCTGATGTACAGTCAGACTTTATAGCTGGACACAGCACTGTTACAGCAACCTTGTTGCTATTAAATGACATTATAAATGCCTTGGACAAAAAGCAACACTACACTGCATTATTTGTGGATCTGTCCAAGGCATTTGACTCTGTTGACCATGAGCTATTACTAGATAGATTAAGTAACATTGGAATAGGAAATACAGCTATTAATTTGTTCAAAAACTATCTTACAGAACAAACGCAATGTGTTTGATGGTCTTGAATCAGACTTTTTAGAGATTTCCAAGGGTGTTCCTCAAGGTTCGATTTTAGCCCCTATTTTATTTTCTATATTCATTAATAATATTTGAAAGGATGTGCAAACTGCTAAACTGCATCTTTATGCAGATGATACTGTGATATATTCAGTTGCCTCTTCACTGAATCAAGCCATAAATGACCTTCAGTTAGCCTTTCAACAGCTTCAAGTCTCACTACATGGCCTCAAGTTAGTGCTAAATACTAAGAGAACCAAATGTATGATGTTTTCAAGGGCTTGTTCCCAATCCCCAGATAATATAACTATTAACACACTAAATGGGGACTTAATTGAAAATGTTTTTACTGAGCTGGGGAAAAAGCCTTCTCTTACTTCGCTCCATGGTCTTGGAATAACTTGCAAAACTTGCTTCATCTAAATTATCTAGTCCCATTAAATGAATTTAAGGCCATGTTCAAATGCCATGGAATTCCAAAATGCCACTGCCACATGTGACCTGTTCCTTTCCTCTATGTGTGATTTTGACTGCTGTTTCTGCTGTTCTGCTGTTTTTCTATTTTTCGGCCAGGTCTCCCTCGGAAAAGAGATTTCAATCTCAAGGGACTTCCTGGTTAAATAAATAAATAAAAATAAAACCTAACACCTGCACACAGAAAGATGTAATACAGAACATAAAACCTAACACCTGCACACAGAAAGATGTAATACAGAACATAAAACCTAGTCTATGTCATTGACGTTCCACTTCTGGGATTGCTCTGGGGCCAGACGCATGTATGTCCGTTTCCTCCAGGTAGACTATCTGTCCAATCTGAGGACTATGGTTACCTGGTCCTCAGATATCTGCCGGGTAAATCCAGACAGCTAGCTAGATTATCTGTCCAATCTGAGTTTTCTCTCTCACAACTCTTCAATAGCGGCTTTGTGCTGAGATTAGTGCCACCACAATGATTGTGATTGGTTTAAAGAAATGTGATGAACCAGAGCACATGGTTCTTCCATCCAGGAATGCTGTGTGGACTACACAGACCTTCCTTCGCTCTGCAGCAGGTGGAGGGTCTGCCAACGCGAGACTACATAATACTTAACCCAACACCTGCACACATATATCATAGAATCATAGATCATAAATCATTGATCAAAGATCATAGATCATAGTATCATATACTACAGAAGAATTTCATACAACACAAGACGAAATACAACACATAATAACATAACATGATACGACAATAATATAATTATTTATAACAACATAAAAACCCTATATATATAGCACAGGCCAAAAGTTTGGACCCACCTTCTCATCCAATGCGTTTCCTTTACTTTCATGACTATTTCCATTGTAGATTATCACTTAAGGCAACAAAACTATGAATGAACACATGTGGAATTATATACTTAACAACAAAGTGTGAAATAACTGAAAACCTGTCTTATATTCTAGTTTCTTCAAAGTACCCCCCCTTTGCTCTGATTACTGCATTGCACACTCTTGGCATTCTCTTGATGAGCTTCATGAGGTAGTCACCTGAAATGGTTTCCCTTCACAGGTGGGCCTTGTCAGGGTTCATTAGTGAAATTTCTTGCCTAATTAATGGAGTTGGGACCATCAGTTGTGTTGTGCAGAAGTCAGGTTGATACACAGCCGACAGCCTATTGGACAACTGGTAGAATTCATATTATGGCAAGAACCAATCAGCTAAGGGAAGAGAAACGAGTTACTCATTACTTTAAGAAATGAAGGGCAGTCGGTCCGGAAAATTACGAAAACTTTGATTGTGTCCTCAAGTGCAGTCGCAAAAACCATCAAGCCCCGACAACAAAACTGGCTCACATGAGGACCCCCCCAGGAAAGGAAGACCAAGAGTCCCCTCTGCTGCTGAGGATAAGTTCATCTGAGTCACCAGTCTCAGAAATCACAAGTTACCAGCAGCTCAGTTTAGAGACCAGATGAATACCACACAGAGTTCTAGCAGCAGACACATCTCTAGAACAACTGTTAAGAGCACCAATCAGGCCTTCATGGTCCAATAGCAGCTAGGAAACCATGGCTAAGGAAAGGAAACAAGGCTAGGAAACCACTGCACAAACTGTCTTTGTGTGATGGAGAAATGGTGATGGATTCTACATGCCTGGTTCCCACCATGAAGCATGGAGGAGCTGTGATGGTGTGGGGGATTTATGCAAAATTGAAGGCATACTGAACCAGCATGGCTACCACAGCACCCTGCAGTGGCACGCCATCCCATCCGGTTTGCGTTTAGTTGGACCATTATTTATTTTTCAACAGGACAATGACCCCAAACACCCTTCCAGGCTGTGTAAGGGCTGTTTGACCAAGACGGAGAGTGACAGAGTGGTGCGCCTCCACAGTCACCGGACCTAAACCCAATCCAGATGGTTTGGGGAGAGCTAGACCGCAGAGTGAAGGCAAAGGGCTGACAAGTGCTAAGCATTGTGGGAAATCCTTCAAGACTGTTGGGAAACCATTTCAGGTGACAACCTCTTGAAGCTCATGAAGAGAATGCCAAGAGTGTGCAATGCAGTAATCAGAGCAAAGGGCGGGGTACTTTCAAGAAACTAGAATATAAAACATGTTTCCAGTTATTTCTACTTTGTTGTTAAGTATATAATTCCACATGTGTTCATTCATAGTTTTGATGCCTTCAGTGATAATATACAATGTAAATAGTCATGAAAATAAAGGAAACACATTGGATGAGAAGGTGGGTCCAAACTTTTGGCCTGTACTGTACATATACTTTGTATATGTATGGTAATAATAATCTGAGCAGTACCTGGGCAGTGAGAGCCAGCAGGATGTCCAGGCAGTGGATTTTGTCTCCAGGAACCAGCGGCAGATCCATGTGGATCAGTTTGACTGTATTTGGTTTGGGAATCCTCAGAGGATCCTTCAGAGTGTCGCAGAAATCTGACAGTTTACTGTGGAATACAGGACATTCAGAAAGGGTTAGGCCCTCCTCTGCTGTCTATCCCATTAAGTACAGGGTCAGGGTCAGGCCCTCCTCTGCTGTCAATCCCAGTAGGGTCAGGGTAAGGCCCTCCTCTGCTGTCTGTCCCAGTAGGGTTAGGGTTAGGCCCTCCTCTGCTGTCTATCCCAGTAGGTCAGGCCCTCCTCTGCTGTCTATCCCAGTAGGGTCAGCCCCTCATCTGCTGTCTATCCCAGTAGGGTTAGGGTCAGGCCCTCCTCTGCTGTCTATCCCATTAGGTACAGGGTCAGGGTTAGGCCCTAATCTGCTGTCTATCCCAGTAGGGTCAGAGTCAGGCCCTCATCTGCTGTCAATCCCAGTAGGGTCAGGCCCTCCTCTGATGTCTATCCCAGTAGGGTCAGGCCCTATTCTGCTGTCTGTCACAGTAGGATCAGGTCCTCCTCTGCTGTCTGTCCCAGTAGGGTCAGGGTCAGGCCCTCCTCTTTTGTCTGTGTCCCAGTAGGGTCAGGGTCAGGTCCTCCTCTGCTGTCTGTGTCCAAGTAGGGTTAGGGTCAGGTCCTCCTCTGCTGTCTGTGTCCCAGCAGGTTAAGGCCCTCTTCTGCTGTCTGTCCCAGTAGAGTCAGGGTCAGGCCCTTCTCTGCTGTCTGTCCCAGTAGGGTCAGGCCCTCCTCTGCTGTCTGTGTCCCAGTAGGGTCAGGGTTAGGGTCAGGCCCTCCTCTGCTGTCTGTGTCCCAGTAGGATCAGGGTCAGGCCCTCCTCTGCTGTCTGTCCCAGTAGGGTCAGGGTCAGGCCCTCCTCTGCTGTCTGTGTCCAAGTAGGGTTAGGGTCAGGTCCAGGGTTAAAAGTATGTTGATTTTTAACAAGTATTGTCTTATTGTTGTAATTGTCAGTGTTGCTTAATCTTATTTTATTGTTTGTTTTAATTTGGACTGCATGTCTTCATGAAAGGTCTTGATAAATAATGTAATCCCTCGTGTGTAATGCTTCTGGGAACCACCTGTACTGGATGAACTGGGAAGCATCCGGGTCGAACTTCTCCCAAGTTTCATAAAACATCTCAAAGTCGTCCTCGCACAGCGGGTCGCCGCTCTCCTCCGTTGCTACGTTGAAGTTCTCCAGGATGATGGCGATGTACATGTTGACCACCACGAGGAAGGACATGATGATATAGGTAGTGAAGAAGACAATGCCGATCCCCGGGCTGCCGCAGTCACCTAGCACCGCGGAGCCCGGATTCTCCAGGTCTGGATCGCAGTCCGGTGGTGTGTTCATGATGGGGCTCAGCAGCCCGTCCCAGCCGGCCGACGTGGTGATCATGAACAGACAGATCATGCTGTTCCCAAACGTCTCAAAGTTGAACATGTCGTCGATCATCGCCTCCTTACGCACGTAGGCGAAGTTGGACATGCCGAAGATAGAGAAGATGAACATGATGAGGAAGAGCAGCAGGCCGATGTTGAAGAGCGCAGGAAGTGACATCATCAGGGCGAACAGCAGCGTCCGGATCCCCTTGGCTCCACGAATGAGACGAAGTACCCGGCCGATACGAGCCAATCGGATCACACGGAAGAGCGTGGGCGAGACAAAATACTTCTCTATGATGTCAGCAAGGAGCAGGCCTGAAGGAAGAAAGGAAGGAAGGAAGGAAGGGAGGAAGGAAGGGAGGGAGGGAGGGAGGGAGGAAGAAAGGAAAGAAGGAAGGGAGGGAGGGAGGACAGAAGGGAGGGAGCGAGGGAGGGAGGGAGGAAGAAAGGAAAGAAGGAAGGGAGGGAGGAAGGGAGGGAGGAAGGACAGAATGGAGGGAGGGAGGAATGGAGGGAGGGAGGAAGGGCAAAAGGGAGGGAGCGAGAGAGGGAGGGAGCGAGAGAGGGAGGGAGGAAGGGAGGGAGGAAGGGAGGGAGGATTAAACAGAAGAAACTCAGATATATCTGGTGCTGGGACGATATGCGTTGTCCAGATTTGATTCGAACCTGATAGGATTTGTTTTGTGACTTTCATTTATTGCGATTTTACACTAATAATAATTCCTAATTTTTTATGGCGAGATTAACGTTCTGTTAGGCCTAGCAAACATAGTTTTTTCACATGCTGTTGCAACAACTGGTTAGAAAAACTACAAAACCCAGCGGTTTCTGTGATGGCGTTCTAACCTCCATCCCCGTCCTCTGTCTCTGTGAGAGCGTTCTAACCTCCATCCCCGTCCTCTGTCTCTGTGAGAGCGTTCTAACCTCCGTCCCCGTCCTCTGTCTCTGTGATGGCGTTCTAACCTCCATCCTCATCCTCTGTCTCGGCGTTCTAACCTCCATCCTCTGTCTCTGTGATGGCGTTCTAACCTCCATCCCCATCCTCTGTCTCTGTGAGAGCGTTCTAACCTCCATCCCCGTCCTCTGTCTCTGTGAGAGCGTTCTAACCTCCATCCCCGTCCTCTGTCTCTGTGATGGCGTTCTAACCTCCATCCTCATCCTCTGTCTCGGCGTTTTAACCTCCATCTTCTGTCTCTGTGATGGCGTTCTAACCTCCATCCCCATCCTCTGTCTTTGTGATGGCATTTTAGCCTCCGTCCCCGTCCTCCTTCTCTGTGTCTTACCTCCATCCCCGTCCTCTGTCTCTGTGTTGGCGTTTTAACCTCCATCCCTGTGTCTAACCTACGTCCCCCTTCTCTGTCTCTGTGTCTAACCTCCATCCCTGTACTTTGTCTCTGTGTCGGCGTTCTAACCTCCGTTCCCGTCCTCTGTCCCTGTGATGGTGTTCTAATCTCCCTCCCTGTCCTTTGTCACTGTGATGGCGTTCTAACATCCGTCCCCGTCCTCTGTCTCTGTGATGGCGTTCTAACCTCCGTCCCTGTCCTCTGTCTCTGTGTTGGCGTTCTAACCTCCGTCCCCGTCCTCTGTCTCTGTTATGTTGTCCTAACCTCTGTCCCCGTACTCTGTCCCTGTGATGGTGTTCTAACCTCCATCCTCCTCCTCTGTCTCTGTGTTGGGACTCTAACCTGCGGCTTTATTATATTTATTTAGACGAGCCGGTAACTGACCTACGATGGACAGGATGGGTTAGGTAACTGACCTACAATGGACAGGATGGGTTAGGTAACTGACCTACGATGGACAGGATGACGACCACAAAGTCGAAGATGTTCCAGCCCACGGAGAAGTAGTGCTGGCGGAGCGCCGTCATCTTCAACGTGCACTCTCCGGTGAAGATGACGATGAAGACCAGGTTGATCCAGTACAGGATCAGGACCTTTTCCTCGCTCTGCTCGTCCGTCTCCACCATCATCGTCACCATGTTGAGACAGATCAACACCATGATGAAGATATCGAACACCTGCGTGGTCACCAGGTCAAACACCAGGGCCTGGAACTTATTCTGCAGAAGAAGAAGAAACACATGATGTTCATATCCTCCGAGCCTGGAACTTATTCTGCAGAAGAAGAAGGAACACATGATTTTGAAATCATTGGAGGGTTGGGGTTAGATTATTTTTAGTTAGAGTTAATCTTTAATTAGAGGGATGATCGTTAATTAGAGAGATGATCTTAATTAGAGATGATCTTTAGTTAGAGATGCTCTTTATTTAGAGATGGTCTTCAGTTAGAGAGATGATCTTAATTAGAGATGACCTTAGTTAGAGATGACCTTAATTAGAGATGATCTTAATTAGAGATGACCTTAATTAAAGATGACCTTAAATAGAGATAACCTTGACTAGAGATGACCATGACTAACCTCAGGTCGTGGAACAGGTTTCTGAGGTTTCTTGGAGCCGAGCTTCTTCATGGCGTTGTAATATTTCTTCTGCTCCTCTGTCATGAAGATATCTTTTCCTCCCAAGTAAAAACACAACAGATAACAGTTAATTAACAGATAATTAACAGGTAACAGTAAATTAACAGACAACAGCTAATTAACACTTAATTAACGGATAATATCTAATAAACTAATCTTAACAGTTATCTCCATAGCCATGTTTCCATCCGCACCACCTTTTGCTAATTAAGTAATATTTAATTAAAATCTTCCCTGAAACAACTATATTTACCTGTTATCCAGCATACTATCAGAGGACAGAGAGGTAGCTATGGTTACCTGTTATCAGCATACTATCAGAGGACAGAGAGGTAGCTATGGTTACCTGTTATCAACATACTATCAAGTCTACTAGGCAAAGGGCTGGATGTAACATTGTTGTCACATACACAAAACACGAACATATTCACTTTAAAAAATAAAGCCCAACGTGTCGGCTTTATAGCAACAACAAAACAGAGACTGACACACTGCGCATTACTGAGACACAACACCAAGCTAGACACCGAACCATCCGACCGAGGGAAAGGGCTAGCAACTAAATACGTTGGAAGTTCTCTTATAACACACTCCACAAGCTAGCACTCCAACCATAGACTGTAGAAATAAACCAAGACTCCGATATCACAGATCAATAATAATGCGTTTATAGCCGCTAACTAAACCACAGAATCCACCGTCCCTCTACTCCCCCTGAAGCTAGCTGATGTCCTCCGTCTCAACTAAACCACAGACTCCACCATCCCTCTACCCCCCCTGAAGCTAGCTGATGTCCACCGTCTCAGGTCACATTGTTGATGCAGAAACAGCTGCTAGTTCCAGAGTAAAAATCTGCAGACTCTGCACCTGCCTAAAGTAAAGTAAACGGCAAAACTCGTGACTCCTCTGTGCATCTATGGTCAAACTGGGGTAACTCTCCTACGTGCAGCTAACAAGCAATCCCATTGGATGAATTTGTCCAATTACATTTTCCATTTATCTGCCTCTATTTTCTCTAAATGCATATAAGCAGTCTATTTCCTCAAATGCATATTGTGCATTGGATACATTACCACAGGCCTGTCCCTCACAGTCAGACACTACAGGCCTGTCCCTCACAGTCAGACTCTAAATGTGCTGTATTTATATAGCGCTTTTCTAGTCTTAAGTCCGTACAAGGTGCCACCTGCTCATCAGATAAACACTCACACACATTCACGCTCCGATGCGCAGCATCGGGGGCAACTCGGGGTTCAGTGTCTTGCCCAAGGACACTTCGACATGTGAGACACTTCCGCCCCTACTCTACAGAGCTGTCCCTCACAGTCAGACTTTACAGACCTGTCCCTCACAGTCAGACACTACAGGCCTGTCCCTTACAGTCAGACACTACAGGCCTGTCCCTCACAGTCAGACTCTACAGGCCTGTCCCTCACAAGCTCAAATGCGTAACCCGCTCCATTAAAATGGCTCATTTTGGTGTGTATAACATACAGCAGCCGTTGCCTAGATACCTTCGCAGGTCCTACCATGCCAGTGACGTCATCAATATTGTCAGTGTTCTAATACTAACAAAAGCAATTTTGTGTTGCTTAAAAAAAGTTATATTGATTTTTTTAATTAAAATTTTTAGTGTAATTTATTTTTAATTATCATAACCAACAAGTTATCAACATTTATTTTTTCAGTTCATCTTTAAAGCTGCTGGATGGAAACATTCACCGATTCACCGTTATTCACATGAATGCTAATACAACTTTAGATGGAAACTTTCACCAACGTTATTCATATGAATTTTTTTACAACTTTAGATGGAAACATATCTACTGATGCAGAAACAAGCAGAAACTTATCTTTGATTTCTGCTGATTGAAGTTGTCGATGATGACTCCAATGAAGAGGTTGAGAGTGAAGAAGGATCCAAAGATGATGAAGATGACAAAGTAAATGTACATGTAGAGATTGTCCTCATACATTGGCTGGGACTCCACCTATAAAATCATGAGGTAAAGGTTTGAATCTGCTTCACTGTGTTGATTATTATAGTAAATAAAACTACAATAAGCACTAAAAATATTTTTTAGTCAACTGAAACTATATCTGCAAGTTTAAAACTAATACAGAAAGCTGAAAGGAATCATGGCGCCCAGCGTGGCAGACGTGTTTGCGAAGTGCTCCCGCTATAGGATTTTCTTAGTATTTATTTTAGTGTTACTGTGTACAGTTAATGTAAGGTGCATGTACGGTAGGATTGTGTACAGCAGAGAGGCACTTTTGAGCATTAAAGTAGCTCATTATGAGCATAACTTGGAACCTTTTACTCAACCATACCTGGACAATTATTACATCCGGCCAGCACGAACACGACGGAGACGAGGCAAGAGAGGCGGGCTACATGCTAAGCTAAAGGCCAGAGCTACACGACCACCACTACCGAGTCTGCTGCTAGCTAATGTCCGCTCCCTTGAAAATAAAATGGATGAGCTGAGAACCAGGATAACAACACAACGTGAAATCCGAGAGTGCTGTGCCCTGATTTTCACGGAAACCTGGACTACAGACAACACACCAGATTCAGCCATCCAACTTCAGACCCACTCTGTACACCGCGGAGACCGTACATCGGCCTCGGGGAAGAACAAAGGTGGCGGCGTTTGTGTCTACACCAACGACAGATGGTGTTTAGACACTCAGGTGATGGAGAAACATTGTTCAGTGGACATAGAGGTGCTGATGGTTAAGTGTAGACCATTTTATTTACCGAGGGAGTTCAGTGCTGTGTTTCTTTTGGCTGTTTACATCTCGCCACGGGCTAACCGGACAGCAGCACTTGGACTACTGCACGATACTATCAGCAAGCACGAGACTGCGCACCCTGATGCTGTGTTTGTTGTGGCAGGGGATTTTAATCACTGCAACCTCAGGACTGTTCTCCCCAAGTACCATCAGTACGTGAGCTTTCCGACGAGGGACAACAACATTCTGGATCACGTCTACAGCAACGTTAAGGGTGCATATAAGGCAGCACCCCGCCCTCACTTCGGACAGTCTGACCACATCTCCGTGTTTCTATATCCATCGTATAGGCAGCTCCTCAAACGGGCTCCCGCAGTAAGTAAAACTGTTAGAGTATGGAATGAAGGAACTGATCTTGTGCTACAGGACTGCTTTAACAGTACTGACTGGGATGTGTTTAAGACTGCTGCTGTGAGAGAGGATTGCACTGTGGATTTAGAAGAATATGCCTCAGTAGTTATTAGCTACATTAGCACATGTATAGACAATATTGTTCCCATCAAGCGCTATAAAACATTCCCAAACCAAAAACCCTGGATAAATTGTGATGTAAGGTCTATGCTGCGTGCCCGTTCCACTGCATTTGCCTCCGGTAACACTGAGGGCTATAAAAAGGCCAGATACGATCTACGCAGATCCATCAGAGAAGCCAAGAGACAGTACAGAGTGAAGCTGAAGGGATATTATACCACCGCGGACCCCCGGCGCATGTGGCAGGGCCTGCAACACATCACAGATTATCGGCAGAGGAGCAGGGAGGTCACAACTAACCAAAGCACATTACCAGATGAGCTGAATAAGTTCTACGCTCGCTTTAACACCCTCAACACTAGCAGAGGGACTACTCCAACAGAGGCAGCACTGAGCTCTCCATTCACAGTGACATCAGCTCAGGTGCGCAGGACACTGAAGAGAACGAATCCCCGGAAGGCACCAGGCCCTGATAACATCCCAGGCCGTGCACTGAAGGTCTGCTCAGCAGAGCTGGCTGAGGTACTAACGGACATTTTTAATCTATCCCTCTCACTATCTTTTGTACCTTCCTGTTTCAAGACCACTACCATTGTCCCCCTCCCCAAGAAAAACACTGTAACATGCTTAAATGACTACCGTCCCATCGCACTCACTTCAATTGTGATGAAGTGTTTTGAGAGGATAGTCATGACCCACATTAAAAAGATCATTCCAGATACACTGGACCCCTTACAGTTTGCTTATCGTCGGAATCGATCCGTTGATGATGCAGTAAACACCACCATCCACACAGCCCTCACACATCTGGAGAACAAGGATACGTATGTTCGAATGCTCTTTATTGATTACAGTTCAGCATTCAACACGGTCCTACCAACCAAGTTGGCTGAGAAGCTCCTCATCCTTGGACTGGCACCTTCTCTCTGTAGCTGGGTCCTGGACTTTCTTACAGACAGACCCCAGTCAGTCAGAGTTGGTACACAGACATCAAGTACAAGGATGGTGAGCACAGGGACACCCCAGGGCTGTGTACTGAGCCCTCTGCTGTACACCCTCTTCACTTATGACTGTGCCCCCACTCAGCATAATACCACCATTATCAAGTTTGCGGATGACACAACAATCATCGGCCTGATTACTGGTGGGGTTGAGACAGACTATAGGGAGGAGGTGGCTCAGCTGCTGTCCTGGTGCCACACAAATAATCTCTCCTTAAATGCAGAGAAAACTAAGGAGATGATTATTGACCCGAGGAGGAGGAGAGATGATCAGCATGGCCCACTTTACATCGGTGAAGCACAGGTAGAGAGGGTGAAAACCTTTAAATTCCTCGGCACTTACATCAGTGAGGACCTCTCCTGGTCTCACAACACTCAGCATATTGTCAGTAAGTCTCAACAACGGCTGTACTTCTTAAGAAAGCTGAGGAAATTTGGTCTGTCCACCAAACTCCTTAGCAATTTCTATAGATGTACAGTGGAAAGCATCCTGACTAATTCCATTACAGTGTGGTTTGGAAACTGCACAGTACAGGAAAGGAAAGCTCTCAAGCGTGTGATTAAAACTGCACAATATATCTGTGGAACAGCTTTTCCATCACTTCAGGACATTTATAAAACCCGGGTAACTAAGAGGGCACATAACATTATCAGAGACACTACGCACCCTCAGCACATATTGTTCACATTGTTACCTTCTGGCAGACGTTATAGGAGCCTGAAAGCCAGAACATCCAGACTTAAAAACAGTTTTTATCCACAGGCCATCAGGCTGTTGAATGGCTCAGTCTTTTGACAATTTCTACTTGCAATGTAATCACTGTTTGCACTACACTGTGAATGTTTGCACTTGCTTGCATTTGTTCAATGCAAATGCTTTTCATAATGTTTTTAATGTTTTGCTGCTGCATGCGATTTTATCTTTATCTTATACCTGATTCTTTTAAATATATTGTGTGTATAGTGTGTATATTTTTATATTGTGGGAAACGTCGCAACTTAAGAATTTCATTGCATGGTGTAAAATCTGTGCATATGACAAATAAACATCTTGAATCTTGAATCTTGAATCAAATGAAAAGAACCGTTTCAGTTCATATCTAAAAGCTGAACCCTGAATATCCAAAAACTGAAACTAAACTAAAAGTACTTAAATTTAAAGTAATCATGGCCTTGGTAGTACACAGTAAAGGGTTAGTCAGTGCACTGACGTCTCTGGAGTCCACCGCTGCGTACATGATGTCCATCCAGCCTTTAAACGTGGCCTGTAACAGAGGAACATCCGTTTTAATAGAAAGTCCAGTCGTGTACATCCAGAGAAACAGACCAACTCTACAATTATCAAGGTCAATAATGTCTAGTTAAGCTTTATTTCAGCAGCAATATTATGATTCAGAATCTTTTTAATGCGAGTCCTTTCCAAGAAAGCAAAACAGCAACTGACATCCAACAGTGAATGATGAGTGTTCAGAAACTAAATGAAATAAAAAAATAAATAAAATAAAACTTAAAATAAACTTAGAATCTCAGGTCAAACATCCCTTAGGAAGGTTTCAATTTAAATTCACAGGATATCTTGTCGGATAGATTCACCGTATCTCAGGGAAGCAACCATCCATCCATCTTCATCCGCTTATCTGGTATCGGGTCGCGGGGGCAGCAGCTCCAGTAGGGGACCCCAAACTTCCCTTTCCCAAGCCACATCAACCAGCTCCGACTGGGGGATCCCGAGGCGTTCCCAGGCCAGGCTGGAGATATAATCTCTCCACCTAGTCCTGGGTCTTCCCCGAGGCCTCCTCCCAGCTGGACGTGCCTGGAACACCTCCCTAGGGAGGCGCCCAGGAGTCATCCTTACCAGATGCCCGAACCACCTCAACTGGCTCCTTTTGACGCGAAGGAGCAGCGGCTCTACTCCGAGCTCCTCTCGGATAACTGAGCTTCTCACCCTATCTCTAAGGGAGACGCCAGCCACCCTCCTGAGGAAACCCATTTCGGCCGCCTGTACCCTGGATCTCGTTCTTTTGGTCATGACCCAGCCTTTATGACCATAGGTGAGGGTAGGAACAAAAATTGCCCGGTAGATCGAGAGCTTTGCCTTCTGGCTCAACTCTCTTTTAGTCACAACGGTGCAATAAACGGCATGTAATACCGTACCGGCTACTCCGATTCTCTGACCAATCTCACGCTCCATGGTCCCCTCACTCGCAAACAAGACCCCAAGGTACTTAAACTCCTTCACTTGGGGTAAGGACTCACTCCCTACCTGAAGAAAGCACTCCATCGGTTTCCTGCTGAGAACCATGGCCTCAGATTTAGAGGTGCTGATCCTCATCCCAGCCGCTTCAAACTCGGCGGCGAACCGATCCAGTGAGTGCTCAAGGTCACAGACCGATGACGCCTTCAGGACCACATCATCTGCAAAAAGAGATGCCGAGCCCACCGAACTGCAACCCCTCCCCGCCCCAACTACGCCTCGATATCCTGTCCGTAAATATTACAAACAGGATTGGTGACAAAGCACAGCCCTGGCGGAGGCCAACCCTCACCTGGAACGAGTCCGACTTACTGCCGAGAACCAGGACACAGCTCTCGCTATGGTCATACAGAGATTGGATGGCCCTGAGAAGGGACCCCCTCACCCCATACTCCCGCAGCACCTCCCACAATTTCTCCCAGGGGATCCGGTCATACGCCTTCTCCAGATCCACAAAACACATGTAGACTGGTTGGGCATACTCCCAGGCCCCCGCCAAGATCCTTGCGAGAGTGAAGATTTGATCCGTTGTTCCATGGCCAGGACGGAATCCGCATTGTTCCTCTTCAATCTGAGGTTTGACTATCGGCCAAACCCTCCTTTCCAGCACCTTGGAGTAGACTTTACCAGGGAGGCTGAGAAGTGTGATACCCTTGTAATTGGCACCGTCCCAGACTTCCACGCAATGTTGAAGAGGCATGTCAACCAAGACATCCCCTCCACACCCAGAGCTTTCAGCATTTCTGGACAGATCTCATCAATCCCTGGGGCTTTGCCGCTGTGGAGTTGTTTGACTACCTCAGCAACTTCCACCAGGGAAATTGATGACAATCCCCCATCATCCTCCAGCTCTGCCTCTACCACAGAGGGCGTGTCAGCTGGATTTAGGAGTTCCTCAAAGTGCTCCTTCCACCGCTCTATTACCTCGCCAGTTGAGGTCAACAACGTCCCATCCTTACTGTATACAGCTTGGATGATTCCCCGCTTCCCCCTCCTGAGGTGGCAAACGGTTTTCCAGAAGCACCTTGGTACCGACCGAAAGTCCTTCTCCATGTCTTCTCCGAACTTCTCCCACACCCGCTGCTTTGCCTCTGTCACGGCAGAGGCCGCAGCACTTCGGGCCCATCGGTACCTTGCAACTGCCTCTGGAGTCCTCCGGGATAACATATCCCGGAAAGACTCCTTCTTCAGTCGGACGGCTTCCCTTACCACCGGTGTCCACCAGGGTGTTCGTGGGTTACCGCCCCTTGAGGCACCTAAGACCCTAAGACCACAGCTCGCTTCCGCAGCTTCAGCAATGGAAACTTTGAACGTTGTCCACTCAGGTTCTATGCCCCCAGCCTCCACAGGGATGCCCAAAAAGCTCCGCCGGAGGTGTGAGTTGAAAGTCCGTCGGACAGGGGCCTCCTCCAGACGTTCCCAATTTACCCGCACTACCCGTTTGGGCTTACCAGGTCTGTCCAGAGTCTTCCCCCACCCCCTGACCCAATTCACCACCAGATGGTGATCAGTTGACAGCTCTGCCCCTCTCTTCACCCGAGTGTCCAAAACATACGGCCTAAGATCAGATGAAATGATTATAAAATTGATCATTGATCGATTTGGCCTAGGGTACCACGTACACTTATGAGCATCCCTATGTTCAAACATGGTGTTTGTGATGGACAATCCATGACTAGCACAGAAGTCCAACAACAGACGACCACTCTGGTTCACATCAGGGAGGCCGTTCCTCCCAATCACGCCTCTCCAAGTATCTCCATCATCACCCACGTGTGCGTTGAAGTCCCCCAGCAGAACTATGAAGTCCCCTACTGGAGCCCCATACAGGACTCCATTCAAGGTCTCCAAGAAGGCTGAATACTCTGAACTCTTGTTTGGTGCATATGCACAAACAACAGTCAGAGTTTCCCCCCCCCCATCACCTGCAGGCGTAGGGAGGCGACCCTCTCGTCCACCGGGGTAAACTCCAACGCAGCGGCGCTCAGCCGGGGGCTTGTGAGTATCCCCACACCCGCTCGGTGCCTCACACCATGGGGTACTCCGGAGTAGGACAGAGTCCAACCCCTAACCAGGAGTACGGTTCCAGAACCGAGACTGTGCAATGAGGTAAGCCCCACCAGATCTAACTGGTAGCACTCCACCTCCCGCACAAGTTCCGGCTCCTTCCCCCACAGAGAGGTTACATTCCATGTCCCCAGAGCCAGCCTCTGCCGCCCGGGTCTGGTGCGTCAAAGCCCCTGACCTTCGCTGCCACCCATGTAGCAGCGCACCCGACCCCTTTGGTTCCTCCCACAGGTGGTGGGCCCATGGGCTGGAGGGAGAAGTGCCACGTAGCTTCTTCGGGCTGTGCCCGACCGGGCTCCGTGGCAAACCCGGCCACCAGGGACACACGAACCTCTCCACCACGATAAGGCGATGGTTCCCGGAGAGGCAGGGAAGCAACCCACCCCCCCAAACACTCCTAGGATATGGGTGGTCCCCCTCCCCCAAACCCTCCTAGGATATGGGTGGTCCCCCCCCAGACTCACCACCTGCAGCAGCGCCAGGTAGCCCATCCCCACGTTGTCGTAGTTGACCTTGACATTCCTCCAGCGGACCCCCCCGGCATTCCCCTGGACCAGGGCCAGACACTCGGTCCGGTTGTTGACAATGTCAGGGGGGAACAGCTCCTCCGACGTCTCGTTGAAGCAGTGATAAAACTTCCCAGCAAACAGATTGACACCCATGATGCTGAAGATCAGCCAGAAGATCAGACACACCAGCAGCACGTTGAAGATGGATGGGATGGCCCCCACCAGCGCATTCACCACCACCTGCAGACAGACAGGTACACAGGGGGAGACGGGTAGACAGGGGGAGACAGTCAGGTACAGGGGAGAGACAGGTACAGGGGAAGACAGCAGGAGACAGACAGGTAGACAGGGGAGAGACAGGTACAAAGGAAGACAGGGACAGACGGAAAGGTAGACAGGGGGAGACAGAGATGAAATGAGGGAGGAGAGAAGGGAGGAGAGAAGGGAGGAGAGAGGGAGAGAAGGGAGGAGAGAAGGAAGGAGAGAAGAGAGGAAAGAAGGGAGGTTAGGGTTAATTAAAGGTATGAGCAGCGACGGCCCTACTGGAACTAAAGGAATAATTAAAGGTGCGAGCAGCAACGGCCATACTGGAACTGAAGGAATAATTAAAGGTACGAGCAGCGAAGGCCCTACTGGAACTGAAGGAATAATTAAAGGTACGAGCAGCGAAGGCCCTATTGGAACTGAAGGAATAATTAAAGGTGCGAGCAGCGATGAACGGGCCGTCGCCTCCTTGCAGGTCGGGGGTACTGACAGGCGCCAGTCTTTGCGGCATTGCAAAGTCTGTCTGTCAGTGTTTAAATATGTGTCTCACCCTCATTCCCTCAAAGCGAGACAGGGCCCTCAGGGGCCTCAAAGCTCTCAGTGTCCTCAGAGACTTGATGGCTCCCAGCTCAGAGTACCCCAGGATGTTTGCTGTCAGTGACACCAGTGACACCTGAAAGGACAGGAGATTAACTGGCGTTATTCTGAGCCATGATGAACTCTCCTCACTAAATGTCTTTGGATCCTGTCAAAAATAAGTTTTTATACACAAAACTTATTTCTTAACATTGTTTTATAGCTTAACTTAGTGGACAGGCCACCCATATCATTGGAGGGTTTGGAGGGGTGGACATTGAAACAACTAGGCTGTAAAGTTGTTACGTCTACAATGATTGACTGTAATAACCAGGCTGTAAAGTTCTTACGTCTACGATGATTGACTGTAATAACCAGGTGGTAAAGTTCTTACGTCTACAATGAGGAAGTCAAGCCAGCACCAGGCGTTGGTGAAGTACGTCTTGAACCCATAGGCGACCCACTTCAGAACCATCTCCACCACGAACACGTAGGTGAACACCTGGTCTGCGTACTCCAGAACTGTCTTTATGACGCGCCGCTGCTCCAGGTAGATGTCCTCAAACGCCTGTGGGGTGGGGGGGTGGGTGGAGGGGGGGGGCGTTAGGATTAATAACTGTTGGATCATCCCAGCTGCTTAACATCTTGCTGTGGTGTTAGTTATGAGAATGTCAGCCATGTTTGTAATCTACTTACAGCCATGTTAGTAGCCCTGCTGTTGGCCATGTGGTCTCCACACGTTAGTATTCACACTGCACAGATTCCTGAGAACCAATCAGATCTGAGCTGCTCAGTCATGTGATCACATCAAACAAACCAACAGCATCTGAAAGACTGAGCAGCCGTCAGACAGCATGCAGCAAAGCAAATCGAACCACACTGAACTCAAAGGTATGGTCAGGTATTGATCAATCATCTATAATAATCTGCAGTTGATCAGTCATCTAAAATAATCTGCAGTTGATCAGTCATCTATAATAATCTGCAGTTGATCATTCATCTGCAACAATCTGCAGTTGTTATTATTATATATATTATTATTACAGTGAATGTGACTTCACCTTTGTGGTTCTACCCACTGCTGATTATAAAGGCAGCACTGTGTTCTTCATGCAGTGATAAATATGTTATACATGTACTTTTCTGTCCAAAGTCACTTCATGTAATCATGACTGTTCAGGGATCGCGGACCCTTTAAATGAGGTTGGACCCATGGGGGCTTTGTCCTGGACAACGCCTTTTCCTGTTGGACAGTTTTTCCTAAAGACAAATAAACGACGTGAGGAATTGACTCTTATCATATTAATATTTACCAGAGCTCCACTGCTCATCAGGATCATGAAAATGATGAAGCTCTCAAAGTAGTTGTGTTCCACAACGCAGAAGCAGGTTCTCCTGATGTTAGACCAGACCTTCCCTCTGCCCTGGGAAATGTCTACGTCTAGGAACGGACAGCGGCGGTACCACTCTGAAATAAAAACAGAACAAAGGTTTGATTTCAAACTGACAGATTGAAGAATTTCATGAATCTCTCCTCAAAGGAAATCAGTCGGTCTCATCAGATTTTATCTTGATGATATTCTTCTTATGTGATAAACGCTGATGGAAACCTTATCTGCTGAGTAAATAATGAGTTGATTAAGTTTTAGGTCATTTTATGGTTGCTACCCGCCACAAAACGCAGGAGAAGAAGAAGTTGTAGTTAATGTCCCCCAGTATTTCCTCTCTGTCTCATGGGGGGGCAACAAAGACAGATGGAAGTGGACGGATGAGGAGACGAGAGACTTTCTGGATTTAATTTATCAGGAACTCGTGAAGGAAATGGCCGACAAAAGTTAGGACAAGCTGTGGGACATCCTGTGGAGTCAATGGGAGACACTCAAACAGAGAGACATGTCTCAAAAAATAGTCTCGCAGCGGTGGCCAATAAAAGACACGTTGCATCTGCATCGTCATAGCGACGTGTTGATAGAGTCGTTTTCTTATTATAGCTTGATATGTCTCTGTCCCATATTGATCATGTGATGTTGTCCCATATTGATCATGTGATATTGTCCCATATTGATCATGTGATGTTGTCCCATATTGATCATGTGATGGTAGACGTTTGTTGTGTGATTCAGTGTAAATGAATGGAAACACCTTAAAATGTCTCCAACCAATCAGATATCCCAGTCTGTCCCCAAAACAGCATGTGATGTCATTACCACAGGTTCTTATTGGCTGTAAAGCCGTTGGATGGTAATGTCATCACCACAGGTTCTTATTGGCTGTAAAGCGTTGGATGGAAACACACTTTCACCAGATTTATTCTCAGGAGGTTTTACCAACTCCAGATAATTCATTTGACAATTGGATGGAAACTTAGCTTGTGTTTGTCTGTGTATGCATGTGCGTGTGCCTGGGCGTGTGTGTATCTGTGCCTGTGTGTGTGTCTGTGTGTGTGTGTTTGTACCGTCACTATAGCAGTCCACAGGTGTGTTTGGATCATCTTCATCGTCTTCGTCCTCCTGGATGTCTGGAACTCTCTGGACAGTGCTGCAGACCGACGAGCCATCACCCTGAACACACAAACAGTTCACACTCAGTTTAACCCTAACCCGCCAACCCCCCTAACCCTAACCCCATTTAACCCTATCCCCTAACCCTAACCGCATTTAACCCTACCCCCCAACCCTAACCCATTTACCCTCACCCCATTTAACCCTAACCCATTTAACTCTAACCCCCCCAACCCTTTATTTATTTTCCCACTGTCCGTCCTGTCCTGTGGTTCTTTTACCCTGCTCTGAACATTTGGCCTTCTTTTAAGCAGCTTTTATAGAACCGAGCCAGGTTTTTTAAGGAGGTTTTTAAGTGTTTTATTCACACCAGTGCCTGTGCCCTCGCAGCGCCCATCCAGGGTGCTGCGTTTTTACCCTAACCTAACCCCCTCAACCCTAACACCTCAACGTCTCACTGGCACATTTTAAACTTCCATCTGTGATCGTGTGTGAGTCTGACGGTCTGGTTATGTTTCTCTCTGCCACCCTCGGCTCAGTCTTCATCTTAAATAATAATAATAATAATAATAATAATAATAGCAATAATAATAATAATACACTTCAGTTTTATAAAGAAGTATTTTTTACTTTAGAGAGTTTTTCTTCATTGTCTTCGTCCACTTCGTCCTCTTCTTCTTCTTCATCGATGTCCAGCGTCTCAAAGTCCGACTCGGCCTCGGCGATGGGGACCCTCAGGCAGCCAAGCTTGAGGCTGTTGCCATGGTTACAGTCGAGGGTCTTAACCTCTGACCCAGAGGTCAAAACCAAACAATCCTTCGTCGTCCCGTCGACTTCCCCCCCGCGCACTGCTGATGACCACAAACAGATATAATAATAATAATAATAATAATAATAATAATAATAATAACAATAATAATAAATTAGTAAATCACCAAAAGAATCAGTCTGAAATCCCAATGAATATTTCATCAGAAAACACAACAAAACACACATTTAGTTAGATAAATAATGAAATAATACTTCTTTAGATAGATACATAAGGAAGCAATACTTCTTTAGATAGATACATAAGGTAGTAATCCTTCTTTAGATAGATAGATAAGGTAGTAATACTTCTTTAGATAAATACATAAGGTAGTAATACTTCTTTAGATAAATACATAAGGAAGTAATACTTCTTTAGATAGATACATAAGGTAGTAATCCTTCTTTAGATAGATACATAAAAACATGGTCCGTATCTAGATGAATTAATAAATGTATAGAGGCTGTAGTTCCAGGTCTACCGGTGTGTTCTGTGTCCTGGTCCTTATTCTTTCCCCTTAACGTCGAGACTTGTTGGAGGATCTGGGTCTTGGTCCAAGCCACGGCCATGTTGATCCGGTTTATGGCGATCTGCAAGTTATTTTCTCCTTCTTCTTCTGGAGCCGCAAGATTATCTCCACTAAACGAGCTCAGCAACAAGGCCAGGAACAGATTCAAGACCTGAAACAAGACCAGGAACAGATTCAGGACCTAAAACAAGAAAAGGAAAACATTCAAGACCTAAAACAAGGCCACAAAAACATTTAGGACCTGAAATAAGACCAGGAACACATCCAAGGCCTGAAATAAGACCAGAAACACATCCAAAAGTGACAAAAATCTTGGACCACAGACATGGATCTGTGTGGACTTTGTTAATCCAGCTGGACTCTGGAGGCTTGCGGACAAACTGAACCCGGCTCAAATCCTTGGTTCGTATGGGTTTGGGTTAGTATATGTGTGCCAACAGAGACTCCCCACCATGTTCCTGGGGGGTCAGGTTTGTATATGTGTGCCTACAGAGACTCCCCACCATGTTCCTGGGGGGTCGGGTTTGTATATGTGTGCCTACAGAGACTCCTCACCATGTTCCTGGGGGTTGGGTTTGTATATGTGTGCCTACAGAGACTCCCCACTGTGTTCCTCAGTGGTTGGGTTTGTAAATGTGTGCCTATGGCAGCGGTTCTCAAAGTGTGGGGCGCGGCCCACTGGTGGGGAATTGAGACGTGACAGGTGGGGTGCGCCAAAGTTCCAGTGGGTGTGTGTGTGTGTGTGTGTATTTGTGTAACTATAAATGCAGCCTGTGTGAGACCAAACCGTCCTTACAGCTGTCTGTTGCCCCTAATTAGACCGATCACACCAACAAAGTAATCATTACTAGCCTACATGCAGTCTAAATTAAAAGAACATTAGATATGAGAAAAATTTAACAGGAACCAAAGTGCCAAAATAATGATTGACGTGACGTCGGAATATTATTTGTAGCGGAACAAACTTTCGTGCCCTTATATATATACAGTGAGGAAAATAAGTATTTGAACACCCTGCTATTTTGCAAGTTCTCCCAATCAGAAATCATGGAGGGGTCTGAAATTATCATTGTAGGTGCATGTCCACTGTGAGAGACATTATCTAAAAAACTAAATCCAGAAATCACAATGTATGATTTTTTAACTATTTATTTGTATGATACAGCTGCAAATAAGTACTTGAACACCTGAGAAAATCAATGTTAATATTTGGTACAGTAGCCTTTGTTTGCAGTTCCAGAGGTCAAACGTTTCCTGTAGTTTTTCACCAGGTTTGACACACTGCAGAAGGGATTTTGGCCCACTCCTCCACACAGATCTTCTCTAGATCAGTCAGGTTTCTGGGCTGTCACTGAGAAACACGGAGTTTGAGCTCCCTCCAAAGATTCTTTATTGGATTTAGGTCTGGAGACTGGCTAGGCCACGCCAGAACCTTGATATGCTTCTTACAGAGCCACTCCTTGGTTCTCCTGGCTGTGTACTTCGGGTCATTGTCATGTTGGAAGACCCAGCCTGGACCCATCTTCAATGCTCTAACTGAGGGAAGGAGGTTGATCCCCAAAATCTCCCAATACATGGCCCCGGTCCTCCTCTCCTTAATACAGTGCAGTTGCCCTGTCCCATGTGCAGAAAAACACCCCCAAAGCATGATGCTACCCCCCCCCCCCTATGCTTCACAGTAGGGATGGTGTTCTTGGGATGGTACTCATCATTCTTCTTCCCCCAAACACGGTTAGTGGAATTATGACCAAAAAGTTCTATTTTGTCTCATCTGACCACATGATTTTCTCCCATGACTCCTCTGGATCATCCAAATGGTCATTGGCAAACTTAAGACGGGCCTTGACATGTGCTGGTTTAAGCAGAGGAACCTTCCGTGCCATGCATGATTTCAAACCATGATGTCTTAGTGTATTACCAACAGTAACCTTGGAAACAGTGGTCCCAGCTCTTTTCAGGTCATTGACCAGCTCCTCCCGTGTAGTTCTGGGCTGATTTCTCACCTTTCTTAGTATCATGGAGACCCCACGAGGTGAGATCTTGCATGGAGCCCCAGTCCGAGGGAGATTGACAGTCATGTTTAGCTTCTACCATTTTCTAATGATTGCTCCGTGTGGAGCAGTGGACCTTTTTTCACCAAGCTGCTTGAAAATTTTCTCTTTCCAGCCCTTTCCAGCCTTGTGGAGGTGTACAATTTTGTCTTTGGACAGCTCTTTGGTCTTGGCCATGTTAGTAGTTGGATTCTTACTGATTGTATGGGGTGGACAGGTGTCTTTATGCAACTAACGACCTCAAACAGGTGCATCTAATTTAGGATAATAAATGGAGTGGAGGTGGACATTTTGAAGGAAGACTAACAGGTCTTTGAGGGTCAGAATTGTAGCCGATAGACAGGTGTTCAAATACTTATTTGCAGCTGTATCATACAAATAAATAGTTAAAAAATCATACATTGTGATTTCTGGCTTTTTTTTTTAGATTATGTCTCTCACAGTGGACATGCACCTACGATGACAATTTCAGACCCCTCCATGATTTCTAAGTGGGAGAACTTGCAAAATAGCAGGGTGTTCAAATACTTACTTTCCTCACTGTATATATATGTATATCTGTTTTTCGCGCCAATGGGTAGCAGGCTAGTCTGGCCAACACAACATGGATTCCTTTGTGACACGGACCTCAAAAATTGTCGAGCCAGCGCCAGCAGAGAGACACAAACCAGACGGGCCCAATCAACCAAAAAGCCAACCGAAGAGAAAATATGATGAAGGGTATCTTGCTCTTGGATTCACGGCAGCGGTGGTGGGGGCAGAGGAGAGACTGATGTGTGTCCTGTGTCTTAAACCGCTAGAAGCGGACAGTATGGGACCCAACAAATTAAGAATGACACCTAGCACCCCAGTCACGTCAAAAAGCCACTTGATTTCTTTCAAAGAAAACTGGCAGAATACCGTCAACAGGAGACTCGCATGGTAAAAGCAGCCTCAGTTAACAGTAAGGCACAGATGGCTTCATATAGAGTGGCATACAGAATTGCACAATGCAAAAAGCCACACACAATTGCCGAGCAGCTCCCCGCTGCTCTAGACATGGTGTCAATTATGCTTGACGAGACAAGCGCAGCAAAATTAAAAGCTATCCCCCTGTCAAATGACACAGTTTGCGAGACGTATATGCAACATTTCCAGTGATCTTGAGGAGCAACTCATAGAAAAATGAAAAGACAGTCGTTTTGTGTTACAAGTGGACGAAGCTACTGACAGCAATAAAGACAAATAATGTTCATATCGTACGTCCGCTTTGTGAATGGAGAGTCACTGTGCGATTTGCTGTTTTGCAAATACATAAAAAATAGAGCTACAGCTGATGAACTGTTTAAGATCATGGACAATTATCTCAAAGAACACGGGCTTAAATGGGAAAACTGTGTGGGCTTTTGCTCTGATGGCGCACAGACCATGGCAGGGTCAAGAAACAGGCTGCAGGCGCTAATAAAGAGGGTTGCAGCAGATGCGCATTGGACGCACTCACACTCACTCATTCACAGGGAAGCACTTGCGTCAAGACAACTCAGCCCTGAACTAAATGAGGTTTTGACAGAAGTTGTGAGCGTGGTCAATTTTATCAAAACCCGACCTCTGAAAGCGTGACTGTTCTCCGCACTTTGTGAAGAAATGGGAGCTGATCACACATCTGTGCTGTTTCACAGTGAAGCACGGTGGCTCTCCCGGGGCAAAGTGCTGTTGCACGTCTTTGAGCTCAGGGCAGAGATTCGGATGTTCTTGGAGGAGGAGCCCATGTATGCGTCTGACAGATTCTACAATTCTCTGTAGTAGTGTCTTAGAATATTATACCTTGCATGCTTAAATTCATATTCATATCATAATCATAACTTTCGTGCTTATCATATATTCATATCTTGCTTGACGTATATTCATGTATGCTTTATATTTTATAATCTTATATGCACATTTAACCAACTATGTTTTCCTTAAAGCACCGCCATAAAGTCTACTCTGTTGTAAATCCTTTAGATAGTCGTAGTTTCGAGGTCAGGCAGAGGGTCAGGTTGCCCCAGCAACCTGCACCCTGCCCTCCTTTTCCTGTGTAGGCATAAACCAAACACCAGATGCTTTAGACTCAACAACTGTAAATCTTTGTGTGTGTGTGTTTCAATAAAAAGACTTTGCTTTTAGTTTCTAGTTGCCAGAGTTCCGTGGAAGCAATGCTGGCAGGCAGGTTGCTCTTACGGAACTTTCCCTTTTGCAAAAGTCTGTCTAAACTGCACATTAGCCGTCTGCGTCTCGTTTCTTTGCTTGACCATGTTTATTTAGTAAGATAAAGTGTCCTGAACCTGACAGCGTCTGCAAGCAAGTTCAGTGATGAACAATTTCTGTTGAAACTGGCCTACCTCAGCAATGTGTTTGGCAAGCTGAATGAACTAAATCTTCAGCTTCAAGGCAAAGACAAGCACCTACCTCACCTGGCAGACAAGATCACCGCATTCATCCAAAAGCTTGAGGTATGGGTCAGGGGCCTCGATCAGGAAAACATAGGTGTCTTTGAGAACCTGAGTGAAATTGCTGAAGCCACTGAATCTGGAGCCACCACAGTGATCCCATATATTAAGCAGCACATCTCTTCCCTGAGTGGATTTTTTCTAAAATACTTCCCAAACAACAGTGCTCAGTATGCCTGGGTTATGGATCCATTCAATGCAGCAAGTTTTATTTAATATTATATTCATATATTAAACATGCATTTATTTATGTTGTATGGTACTTACTAACTGGAATGGATTGTTGTCAGACAGATTTCTTTGTGTTTATCATGCAATGACAAATAAAGTAAGCCTATTTATTTCTATTCTGTCTGCAGCACCTGCTGATTTTAGGTCTGCTGAGGAGGACCAGTTTATTGACATGACATCTGACTCCACCCTGAGGCTCAGGGTTAAAGCTCAGACTCTTAGTGAATTCTGGTTTGGAGTGGAGAGGGCGTACCCACTCATTGGGCAGAGAGCTGTGTGCATTCTTCTTCCCTTTGCCACATCATATCTTTGTGAGATGGGCTTTTCAGCTGTTGCTTCACTGAAAACAAAGTACAGATCTCAGCTGAACATTGAGCATGACTTGAGAGTTGCAGTATCAAGCCTGCAACCCCACTTTGAGAAATTGTGCAATGCAAAACAGACTCATTGCAGCCACCAATGCAGGGATAAATAGAACTGTCTTGCCAGATGGATTTCACTTCTTTTCTTTTATTAACAGATTACAAAGTGGCACTTTTAATTTTTTTCTATTTTTGAGCTTGATACAAATTTTGACACAGTTTCACTTTTATTTTCTTTATTTTTGAACTTGCTGTTATTTGATGTGAATAGTTTGTATTTAGATACAACTTGTTACTATAGTGATACTACTTGTTACTTCAATAAATTGGAACATTTTAAGCTTTTTGCGTATTTCATTAGCATTGTGTTGAGGCGATGGGGGCAGGTGGGGCTTGAAATCTGTGCTCCTGGGGGGGACTCACCACCATGTTCCCGATCACCATGACCATCATGAAGACGATCAGACACATGGTCTGGCCCGATACCTCCATGCAGTCCCACATGGTCTCAATCCACTCCCCACACAGCACTCGGAAAATGATGAGGAAGGCGTGGAAGAAGTCGAACATGTGCCAGCGGGGGAGAGTGCAGTCGAGCGAGATTCGGCAGACGCAGTCTTTGTAGTTCTTTCCAAACAGCTGCATGCCGACCACGGCGAAGATGAAGACGATGATGGCCAGCACCAGGGTCAGGTTCCCCAGAGCCCCCACAGACCGCCCAATGATCCTGATCAGCATGTTCAGGGTTGGCCAGGACTTGGCCAGCTTAAACACTCGCATCTGAGAGACAGACAGACAGGTAGGGAGACAAGTATGGAGACAGGTATGAACACAGGTAGGAACACAGGTAGAGAGACAGGTAGGAAGACAGGTAGGGATACAGATAGGAAGACAGGTACAGAGACAGGTAGGGAGACAGGTAGGGAGACAGGTATGGAGACAGGTATGGAGACAGGTATGGAGAGAGAGAGAGACAAGCAATGTCTTGTCATGCCAACAAAGCTCTTTTTAAAATTTCTTGATATAACATTCTTTAAAATTAAAATTATCAGACAGACAGACAGACAGACAGGCAGAGAGACAGACAGACAGACAGACAGACAGACAGACAGACAGACCAGTCTGAAGGAGCGCAGCACCGACAGCCCCTCGACGTTCGCCAGTCCGAGCTCCACTAGACTCATGGTGACGATGATGCTGTCAAAGATGTTCCAGCCCACCTGCAACCATGGCAACAGAACATCCACAGACATGCTTTACCATGGGAACACTGAGAGAAAGCAGAAACATCAGTGATGACAGACTTCAGTCTAAGTTAACGTCCTTCCCGTCTTTGTGCTTCCACCTCTGAGTGAAAAGGCTTCTCAGAACTCGACTGATATTTTTTAGTTTTCCTCAATATTGGCGTACACTATGACGTCATAGCTGCATGACAACATGTCTGCTACATCACGCCATACATTGGCGTAGCTACTACATTGTCATAGCTGCTACATCACGCCATAGCTGCTACATTGTCATAGCTGCATCATGTCATAGCTGCATGACGTCATACATGATCAAACAGAGCTGACACATTAATCTCTGAAAGGGGGGGTTGGTCCAAGATGGCGACCTGTGCAAACGCGACCTGTGCAAACGTCTTTTTCTGAGCTCCGAGACTCTGACCGAGTACCAAAGATTTAAATTGGTGATTGGTGATCTTGTGAGACTATATCATTGATAAACGAAGGAGTGGAATGTTGCCCTTTCTTCCGGTAAGTTCATATGCCCGAAAAAAGCACTTTTGCTGGTTAATTTTAGTGGAATACCAACTAGCATATAAACTGTTAAGTGTTAGCCAAAGTTTTGCTAGCTAAATCAGAACACGTGCGCAGTGCGCTGTGATCTAAAGTCTTGCTAACAACCAGGACACCTATGTTAAGGTGTCAAAGAGAGATGCCAAGAATGTGAAAAAGGGAGGCCTGATAATGGATGTGAATGCCGAAGATTCGTTCTTTGGTTTATGTACACCCCCTTCCTGCTACTCCAATGAAAAGGCTAATTCCCAAGAAGGACTGCACCAAAGAAGTTAATGGCTTAAATGACCGTTTTTTAAAGTTTGAAGAAATGGTAATGAAAAATACAGCCGAGATTATTAGATTGCAGGAAAATGTGAAAGGGCTGGAAATCCAATGGAAAGGTACGGAGGACACAGTGAAGAAGATGAATGGCGAGATGACAATCCTGAAAGAGAAACTAGAAGAATCGGAACGGTACAGTAGGAGATGGAATCTTCGTCTTCTGAATCTTCCAGAAAGCAGCAAGGAGGATGTGAGGAAGGAGATGCTGGAGATTATCGCTGAAATCATCCCAGAGGAAAAGAGCAAGCTTGGATTCATGGTGGACACTGTGCACAGGGTCGGACATCCGAGAGAAGATAAAAGCACACGACCTATCATCATTCAGTTCACCATGCGCACTTTCAGATTTAAAGTATGGAGAGCCTCCCTCAACGCTGATGTCATGAAGAGAAAGAACCTCCGGATGACTGAGGATTTAACCCAACAGGAGAGAAATAAACTGTGGCCCCTTGTGAAGCAAGCGCGCGACGATGGAAAGAAAACTAAATGGCAGGGTCCTGCTGTCATCATTAACGGTGTGAGACACACTGCATAACTTGTTATATTTCTGTTAATGTGAGGTGAAATGTTGACATTGCTTGACTTGCTAAACTTCTCTTAACAAGAGGCAAAATACGGTTAGTTAAATTTATCACCAATTTTAATAGGTTATTTTGTTCTCCTTATACATAATTAAAAGGGCAATATGTTCACTCCAATAGTTAAAACTCAAAACATTTTAGGAGTTTTTTGAGGTACTCTTAACAGACATCCAGCTCAATCGTTTTTAATTTATTATGACAGATTTTGTTTTTAGTTCCTTAAAAATAATATCTTTTAATGTAAGGGGTATTCATGACAGTACCAAAAGGAAATACATGTTTTTGTTCAGTAGACAAAAAAATGTTGATTTGATTTTTTTACAAGAGACTCACTTGGTGGACAGTGATGTGAAATTTTGGAAAACTCAATGGGGCAATACATGTTATTTTTGTCATGCATCTCAACACTCTGCAGGTGTCGCCATTCTACTTAATAATTTTATAGGAGATATAGTTGAATCAGTAATCTCAAATGAGGGCAGATGGATAATTCTGCTCTTCAAACTAGACAATTCTTTCTTTATAGTTTGCAATCTATATAACTATAATAATACAGCTCTAGCAAAAACAATGTTTTCTCAACTTTGTATGAAAATTTAAACCTTAAAAAACAAATATAAGGATGCACACTTGATTATTGGAGGTGATTATAATGACGCTCCTGATGACCTAGTGGATAGACTACCTGTAAAATTAATCCCACATTCAAGATTCAAAAGTACTGCATATTTTTGTGAACAACTGGCAGTTATAGATGTTTGGCGGTTTCTAAACCCTGACATTAACAAATTCACCTGGAGCAACGTCTGTAGATCCTTACAGTCTAGAATTGATCTATGGCTTATATCTCCTTCTTGTATGCAATTTGTATCAGAATCCTCACATAGTTATGCCCCATTTTCTGATCATAAATTAATTTCAATCCATCTAGCAGGAACAAAACAACAAAATTGTAATAGGCCTATACGTGGTTATTGGAAACTGAATAATAATTTATTAAAAGATGATGAGTTTTGTGATTTAGTAAAAAAAGCAGCCAATAGCTGCCAATTTAGTAAAAAAGAAGGGAATTGCATACAAAAACGGGAATATTTCAAATTTAACATCAGAGAAATAGCAATTAAAAGAAGTAAAGTAATAAAAAAAAATATCACAGCCAAAGAAATACATCTCATGGATACGTTAAACATGTTGATGACTAAGGATAATCTTTCAGAGGAAGATTAAACAACGTTGAGGAGATTAAAGGAGGAAGTGGATCATATGTATATTGAAATGGCTAAAGGGGCATTTGTAAGGTCTCGAACAAAATGGTTGGAACAAGGGGAAAGGAATTCAAGTTATTTTTTTGCTTTAGAGAAGCGAAATCGCAAGAGAAATAATTTGACTACTCTTAAAATTAACAATAATATCACCTCTAACTCTTTAGAAATTTCAAAATATGTTGGTACATTTTATAGCAATATATATAAGTCAAATATTCAACTTGGTGAATGTGATAAATTCATTGAGTCAATTAAAGCATCTACACCAACTATATCTGAACAATTTAAAATGGATTGCGAACGTCCCAGTATTACAAGATTGCCGTTGAAACTATCCCATTTTTATCAACAAGCTCTATTGGCATGGAAGCTGTGTCATTCTCACAACATTTCTCCACACAAAGCTATCTTGTGGAATAATGAATGCATTACTAAGAGGAACAAGTCACTGTATTTGCAACAATGGATTGATAGAGGTATTATCTTCATAAAAGGATCTTTTTGATTGTAATAGCCAATTATTAAACTATGAATCCTTTCTCAGAGAGAAGGCATTCCCAATAACGTTTAAAGAATATAACTCAGTCTTCAAATCTATCCCTAGTGGCATATTAGAGTTAATGAAATGTTATAAAGAACAAAATGAAGTCCCTGATTTTAATTTTACTCTTTATATAAATGGTATGGATGTTGTGAACAGGAATTGTACCAATAAGCACATTTGAAAATGATTTCTGAATTTAAAGAAAATAACACCTTGTGGGAAATGTTTTTGGAACTCTCACTTTAATGACATTAATTGGCATAGGTTGTTCCTTTTAGATATTGCATCTCGAACAAAATAAGAGAATTACGTTTGAAAATATTGCACAATATATACCCTACCAACTTATTTATCTCAAAATTCATGCCAGTCGACAAGTATTGTAGTTTTTGTAAATCCAAACAAGAATCGTTAATTAATCTTTTTTATAGTTGTTTTTTTAGTATCACATTCTGGAAAAGTTTAGAAAATTATATGATGTCTAAACAAACACATACAATCATACTGCAAGGGTAACACATTATTAAATTGTTTGATTATAAAGATAGAAATATATGTAATATTGTTAATCTTTTTATTTTATTGGGGAAGTTTCACATTCATAAATTTAAGTTTTCAAATTCTAAACCCTGTTTCAAATTTTTCCAAATTGAATTTGACACATATCTTGAGTCTCTTAATTTAATAACTAAATAAAAAAATAAAAAATAAAAAATAAATAAAAAAGCTAGATTAATCTTTGATATATACCCTATTCTATTTAATTTTCAAATTTTATATGCCTTTGCAAATCTGTCACTTTCCTTTTTATAATTTTTTTTCTTTACTTTTCTTTTTACTATTGCTTTTATCTATTTCATGTTTTATTTATTCTGTACTATTTTTATTAATATTGTTTCTCGATCTATATAAGTTGTAATACCTTGCCTATATAACCATATGTTGAACTGCGTTGTCTGAATGTTTGTAATGTTATCTGTTAATAATAAAAAAAACATTAATCTCTGAAAGTCTGTCACGTAACGGGTGTTCTCACTCAGCAACACGGCAGCTCCAACTTACTCACATACCAACTTATTAACTTACTAACTTAGTCACTCACTAATTTATTAACTTATTAACTCACTAACTTACTCATTAAGGACGCATCAACAGCGATACAAGTGGCTAATGTTAGCTAAAAAAAGTGAAAATGCTACGGTTCAAGAACAAAGTAACAGGACCTTGAAAGGTTTGGTGACTGACACTAGAGAGTTAGCATTAGCATAAGCTTCCTGATTATTATGGTGACTGACACTAGAGAGTTAGCATTAGCATTAGCCTCCTGATTCTTATTAAATATTATTAATATTCAACAGTTTGATTTCAGTTATACACTCAGATACAGAAATCTGCAGCTACGTGATGAGTCTGACCTGGAAGTAGTAGTATGGGTCCATGGCCAGAAGTTTGAGGACCATCTCAGCTGTGAAGATCACTGTAAACACCTGGGAAGGGGAGGGGGGGCAGAGTTACTTTTAGTCACATCTTTGACTTATTTCACCTCTTTTACTTTCTATGAGTCACTTTTAGTAGATTAATTTTACTCAAACACTTAGTGATTTCATCTGAACACATAATACAGAATATCAAGAAATATCTATTGATTGCAGATGTTGAGTGGACAAAAACAACATTGTTGACGTTGAATTTAGGCTGAATCCCATTTCCATCTTATCCCTGCCACTTACCCCTACCCCCTACCCCTTGGCCCTAGAAACCAAGGGGTAAGGGGCAGGGGTGAAAACACCCCCCTATGAAATGGGACACCACTTGGTTACATCACCATACAGTATTGATCACAAACTTCCAAGATGCCATCGCTGTCTGTCGATTGCGTGGGTTTGGACAACAGTATCATATATATTTATATATTTGATAGTTATTTTATGTTCACTTTGGTGGTGCAGGGGCAGATGTTATCTGTGTAATACTTAAGTCTGTTTGAAATACATATGTGTACACACACACACACACACGGTTTGTAGTATATCTGTTTCAGTTATCACCGTTTTGAATGTCATTGATGTTCAGAAAAAAATTTAACAAAATTCTGTCTTTATTGCCCAATAAATTAAACATAACAGGCAAAAACATTAGATTAAATATATTATATTACAGAACCATTATCAACTATTAGAACCATAACTTACATGTCACACACATAAAAAGGCATTTAAATGTATAAAACTAAAAAAAAGACACACAAGACCACAAACAAACTAATTAACTACAGCTGTTCTTATATTCCAGACCAGTCTGATGCCTGTTGGCCAGTATCTCCCCCCCCCCCCCTCACAAATCATCTGTGTCCCATATCATAACCAACAACAATATATAAGTGCAGGAACAGGAATTACAAATGATTATAATAATACAGTACCAATGCAATAATGAACGGGTACAACATGAACACATGATTTAAGAAACTTCTGCTCGTTTTCAGCCCCAAGGTGGATCAGCTGCTGTGTCCTCCTGTGTGATACAGGACAGTATATGTAGTATAAAGTGGATCAGCTGTTGTGTCCTCCGGCGTCCCTGTTTGATACAGGGCGGTATATGTAAAGCACGTAGCGATGTATCATAGACAGTTAATATTAATATATACAGTCTATGCGATGTATACAGTCCATTCAAAGCAAAGAAATGCGGGACTGTTGTTCAAATCAACGTTAACGTTAGCGGTTAGCGTTAGCAATTAGCGCAAGCTAGCGATTTTCTTAAAGTTTCAATTAAGAACATGGTTGCAAGTACATATGTACAGGACTGCATAGACCACAAAACAAGACTGTCATAACTTTTAAATCAATTATTTAAGCCGAAAGTACTTACATTTATGTGTCTCTCTGGTCGATGCGGCAGCCATTGTTGCTTGTGTATTTACAAGTCAGCTCGCGTCCTCACTTGCTTTCAAGGGGTATACACCCCTTAATAACCCCTACGCCTCAGTCGACATAGGTAATGGGAAACCACTAGATCCTGCGTGAACGCGCAAAAACAAGGGTAAGGGGTAAGGGGTAGGGGTAATATAAAGAAATGAGATTCAGCCTTAATTCTACTTGAGTACTTGTTTAAGTAAGTAATAGAGTACTTTTCCTGTGTGGTTGATCTGAAGGTGTGCCTGTCTCACCACCAGATGGCAGTCCTGTCCTACTGGGGACATGCTACAGGGTTGACATCTAGACTATGGACACCACTGATGGATGGATGTCAATAGAAGGGAAGTTATGTATGATATAGCTGAGTTATGTTGTTACCAGAGGTCTCTGTCGGTGTGGTTGATCCTGAAAGTGTGCCTGTCTCACCACCAGATGGCAGTCCTGTCCCACTAGGGACATGCTGCAGGGGGTTGATCCTGAAGGTGGACCTGTCCCACCACCAGATGGCAGTCCTGTCCCACTAGGGACATGCTGCAGGGGGTTGATCCTGAAGGTGTGCCTGTCTCCCCACTAGATGGGAGTCCTGTCCCACTGGTGACATGCTGCAGGGTTGACATCTAGACTCTAGAGTCCACTGATGGATGGGAGTCAATAGAAGGGCAGCTGAGTTGTGTTGTTACCAGAGTCTCTGTCTGTGGCTCACTATGTATTCATGTATTATGAAATATTAAGACCTGTGTGCCTTTACCAACACAGTTGTCCATCATTGTTTTCCTCTGGTGAAGTTTGAGGGATTTAATGTTGCTCTTTTCTTTAGCATGTCAGCGTCTGTGCCGTTCTACTTCAGCCATCATCTCAGTTTAATTCACTTCTTTTGATTTATTATCTTTCAAAATGATTAATTCAGTAGTTTGTTAGTAGTGTTTTATTTCATTTGTCAACATTCACAGCCAACGATTTATTGTCATTCCAATACCATCCGTCTTTTTATTCATTCATTCACGTTGTTCCCATTTTCACAAGATTTTTATTTCAGTATGATACTTTATTTTTATCATAACTCTTAAAAATGAGCTTCCAAACTGTTTAAAACTCGAAAATCCTGTCAGAAACCAGACAGGACGAGGACCACAAATGCGTCACGTTCAAAACTTTATTGAAGATAAAGGGTACAAAGTATGTCAGGAGTACAGGAGTCTCAAGAGTCTGTGTGTGTGGGTTTCCCCAGTAGCCGACAATTACGGCAGGAACCGGATAATCCAGGAAGTCCCGGGTAGGAAAAACACAGAGGCAGACGAGCGTGTCCGGGAACACAAGCAAAGAGTCAACAATTGAGTCTGCGTATGAGAGTTTCCCCAGTGGCTACAGCTACGGCAGGAACAGGATAATCCGAGATAGTCCGAGGTGGGAGAAACACAGAAGCAGATGAACGGGTCCAGGAACACAGGCAGGGAGTCAGAGAAGTAAACCATAGCAGGCAGGAAAACTAGTGCTGGTAGCAGACGATCTGACAAGTGTAGATTGGAAAACAGGGTGTTAAGTACTGAAGTACTGAGAAGACCTCCAATCGAACACTCTCATCCTCAGAGGAAACAGGAGGATCGGGGACAGATGACGGGCCAGGCACCGAATCAAGGTCAGGATCGGGCACAGGACAGGAAGCCGGGGGGGCAGGCCGGCCAGGAACCCCCCTGGGGTGGCCCCGACGGATCGCAGGCTGGTCAGGATGCAGACGGTGAAAATCGGAGATGAGGGTCCGGTCCACAATCCGACCGGCCGGCACCCAGGTCCTCTCTTCCGGTCCATTGCCCTCCCAGTCAACGAGATACTGGAGGCCCCTACCCCGCCGCCTAGACTGAAGCAGGGCCTGAACGGCGTACACCAGGCCACCGTCAACGAGGCGAGAAGGAGGAGGAGGAGGCGCCACGGGGACCAGAGGGCTCACATGCGTCGGCTTGACTTTTGAAACGTGGAAAGTGGGGTGCACCTTCATGGATGCTGGCAACTGGAGCCGGACCGCGGTGGGACTGATGACCCTCTGGATAGGGAAAGGGCCGAGGAATCGAGGGGCCAGCTTACGCGATTCCACCTGCAGCGGGAGGTCCTTGGTTGACAGCCACACCTTCTGGCCAACACGGTAGACGGGAGCGGGCGAACGTCGACGGTTGGCCCCAGCGGCATAGCTGACAGCTGATTTGAGCAGCGTGGCACGAGCTTGCGACCAGGTACGACGGCAACGGCGGGCATAGGCGAGGGCAGATGGGCAGGACACTTCTCCTTCCTGACTGGGGAACAGGGGAGGCTGGTAGCCATAAACGCACTGGAAAGGTGACATACCAGTGGCAGAGCAGGTGAGGGAGTTGTGAGCATACTCAATCCACATAAGGTGCTGCGCCCAAGTCTGGGGTTTACGAGAAACCATGCACCGCAACGCCTTCTCCAGCTCCTGGTTAGCGCGCTCGGACTGACCGTTGGACTGGGGGTGGAACCCAGAGGTGAGACTCACTGTGGCCCCCAGGAGACGGCAGAATTCCTTCCAGAACGTAGAGGTGAATTGTGGACCCCGGTCAGAGACAACATCCCTGGGTAGTCCATGAAGACGGAAGACATGGTCAAGAACAGCCTGGGCCGTGTCTCTGGCAGATGGCAGTTTAGGAAGGGGAATGAAATGCGCCATCTTGCTGAACCGGTCGACCACAGTGAGAATGACTGTCATACCCCCTGATGGAGGGAGACCAGTAACAAAGTCCAAGGAGACGTGGGACCAGGGTCGTGTGGGCACAGGCAAGGGTTGGAGCAAACCAGCGGGAGACCGAGTAGAGGACTTATTTTGATTGCAGATGGGGCAGGCCCGAACGAAGTCTTGGACATCCTTTCTGAAGGAGGGCCACCAGAAGCGCTGGGCAAGGAGATGGCAGGTGCGGCCGGAGCCCGGGTGGCATGCAAGGCGAGAATTGTGTTCCCACTGTATAACCCGGGACCTCAAATTCTCCGGGACGAAAAGACGACCGTCTGGGCATGCACTGGGACCGGGTTGATCACGGAGGGCCGCTTGAACGTCCTCCTCGATATCCCAGGTGAGGACAGCTACGACGCAGGGTTCGGGCAAAATAGAAGCAGGTTCCAGGGAAGGGGTGTCATCCTTCTGGAACTGACGGGAGAGAGCATCTGGCTTAGTGTTCCGAGAACCAGGACGGTATGACAGGGTAAAGTTGAATCTGGTGAAAAACAAGGCCCAGCGGGACTGTCTGGGGTTAAGACGTTTGGCAGTTCGGATGTATTCAAGGTTTTTATGGTCGGTCCAGACCAGGAATGGAACTGTGGACCCCTCCAGCCAGTGATGCCACTCCTCCAGAGCAAGCTAAACAGCTAACAGTTCACGGTTCCCGACATCTTAATTGCGCTCAGCAAGCGAAAGCCGACGGGAAAAAAATGCACAGGGATGCAATTTGTTGTCCTCCTCTGCCCTTTGAGAGAGTATGGCCCCGACACCCGTGTCCGAGGCATCCACCTCGACGACGAACTGCCGGTCAGGATCCGGCATCCGGAGGATGGGGGCAGTGGTGAACCGGGCCTTGAGGGTGTGAAACGCTGCGTTGGCCTCAGGGGTCCAAGAAAAGGGGTGTGAGGGGAGCGGTGACGGAGCTGTAGTTCCGAATGAACCTCCGGTAGAAATTGGCAAAGCCCAGGAATTGCTGCAATTTCTTCCTATTTACCGGAACCGGCCAGGAGGAAACTGCCAAAACCTTCGTGGGGTCCATCTGGATACTGCCCTCAGCGATGACATATCCCAGCAATGACACAGTCCAAACATGGAACTCACACTTCTCCGCTTTAACGAAGAGAGAGTTCTCCAGGAGCCGAGCCAAGAACCTGCTGGACATGACGGATGTGTTTGGACAGAGTTCTGGAGAAAATCAAGATGTCATCCAGGTAGACAAAAACGAAGTTGTTTAACATATCCCGCAGGACATCGTTCACCAGCGCCTGGAATACTGCTGGGGCGTTGGTGAGACCAAATGGCATCACCAGGTACTCATAATGGCCGGTGT
Organism: Etheostoma nigrum; assembly: GCA_029931835.1. NCBI lineage: Eukaryota > Metazoa > Chordata > Actinopteri > Perciformes > Percidae > Etheostoma > Etheostoma nigrum. The sequence continues at coordinate 30,875 of JAQOOF010000030.1, read as the reverse complement.
GGGTGTTGAATGCGGTCTTCCACTCGTCACCCTCCCTTACTCGCACCAGATGGTAGGCATTTCTGAGGTCCAGTTTGGTGAAAACCGTGGATCCCTGGAGCAACTCGAAAGCAGAGGTGAGTAAAGGTAGGGGGTACCGGTTCTTCACTGTGACGTCATTCAGACCTCGGTAATCAATGCAGGGACGAAGAGAACCGTCTTTCTTTCCTACAAAGAAGAACCTGGCACCAGCAGGAGAGGAAGACGGGCGGATAAGTCCAGCTGCCAGAGAGTCTCTGATGTACTCCTCCATGGCTTTTCTTTCAGGAGGAGATAGCGAGTACAGGTGACCTTTGGGTGGAGCAGTCCCAGGAAGAAGGTCAATGGCACAGTCGTACGGACGGTGCGGGGGCAGAGATGTGGCTTTGGTTTTGTTAAACACCTCTCGGAGATCACGGTAACAGTCAGGAACGTTGGAAATGTCAGGAGCAGTGCTGGGAGGTATTGAGCCAGGAGACAGCAGGGCAGCACGCAAACAGGTCCGGTGACAGGCGTTTCCCCACTCTTTCACGGTGCCCGAGGCCCAATCAAAGTGAGGATTGTGGAGACGGAGCCAAGGGTAGCCCAGGATTAAGGGTTGACCTGGAGAGCTGAGCAGGTGGAAGCGGATGATCTCTTGGTGGTTTCCTGACACCATCATGGAAACGGGAGCTGTGATGCTTGTGACAGTGCAGAGTACGTGACCGTCCAGGGCCTGGGCTGGAACAGGAGTGGGCAAACGTTGGTTCTCCAAGTCCAGCTGACGAGCAAGTTCAATGTCCATGATATTTGCCTCTGCACCAGAATCCACCAGGGCAAAACTTTATTGAAGATAAAGGGTACAAAGTATGTCAGGAGTACAGGAGTCTCAAGAGTCTGTGTGTGTGGGTTTCCCCAGTAGCCGACAATTACGGCAGGAACCGGATAATCCAGGAAGTCCCGGGTAGGAAAAACACAGAGGCAGACGAGCGTGTCCGGGAACACAAGCAAAGAGTCAACAATTGAGCCTGCGTATGAGAGTTTCCCCAGTGGCTACAGCTACGGCAGGAACAGGATAATCCGAGATAGTCCGAGGTGGGAGAAACACAGAAGCAGATGAACGGGTCCAGGAACACAGGCAGGGAGTCAGAGAAGTATACCATAGCAGGCAGGAAAACTAGTGCTGGTAGCAGACGATCTGACAAGTGTAGACTGGAAAACAGGGTGTTAAGTACTGAGCATGATGAGTGGTGATTCCGTGCAGCTGGCAGGTAACGAGGATGTGGCAGAGCAGAGCAGGAACAGGTGAAGGTAATCAGCCTTCAATCTGCATGCGACACCAGGTGGAGAGAGAGCTCATGACAAATCCAAAAGTCAAACGTCAACCCGACTAATAGGACAGTGTGAGAAGGAGTATTATATGGTAGTATTATATATATATATATATAAATATATATCTTCTTTAATTTTGTCCATGCCCTGTAACCAACATCTAGTAATACCACCCTACCCCTGCCCTGTAACCAACATCTAGTAATACCACCCTACCCCTGCCCTGTAACCAACATCTAGTAATGCCACCCTACCCCTGCCCTGTAACCAACATCTAGTAATACCACCCTACCCCTGCCCTGTAACTAACAACTAGTAATAACCTTAATGAGCGGGTGACCTCATTGGGCCAATAGAAACCTTTCCTCATCACTGACCAGATTTCCGATGCTCAGAAGCTCCTGGAAGTCCTCGGTCATTGGATAGTGCTCCATGGCCATAAAGACGGTGTTGAGGACGATGCAGATGGTGATGCCGAGGTCCACAAACGGGTCCATGACGATGGTGTAAAGCCATGATTTGAGCCACCGCCAACAGCCGCAGCAGTTCCACTTGAGGAAGATGTCAGCGAAGGCGTACCAACACGGAGGGCACGGCCTCTGGTCATCAGCGAACTCTGGAACACACAGCAGGGTCGTCAAGGTGGCGCCCAATCCCAGCAGAGTGTTTCTGATTGGCTGGGAGCAGCTAGGGCTGTCATGTGACATGTGATTAACCCCAACCGGTTGTCAGACACCGCCTACCAAGAGCCTGGGTCTATCCAAGGTTTCTTCCTAAAAGGGAGTTTTTCCTTGCCACTGTCGCACTGTTGCTTGCTCTGATGGAAACTACCAGAACTGTTGGGTCCTTGTAAATTATGGAGTATGGTCTAGAGTCTAGACCTACTCTATGTGTAAAGTTTCTTGAGATACAGTGAGGAAAATAAGTATTTGAACACCCTGCTATTTTGCAAGTTCTCCCACTTGTAATGTATTTGTATGATACAGCTGCAAATAAGTATTTGAACACCTGTCGATCAGCTACAATTCTGACCCTCAAAGACCTGTTAGTCTGCCTTCAAAATGTCCACCTCCGCTCCATTTATTATCCTAAATAAGATGTATCTGTTTGAGGTCGTTAGCTGCATAAAGACACCTGTCCACCCCATACAATCAGTAAGAATCCAACTACTAACATGGCCAAGACCAAAGAGCTGTCCAAAGACACTAGAGACAAAATTGTACACCTCCACAAGGCTGGAAAGGGCTACGGGGAAATTGCCAAGCAGCTTGGTGAAAAAAGGTCCACTGTTGGAGCAATCATTAGAAAATGGAAGAAACTAAACATGACTGTCAATCTCCCTCGGACTAGGGCTCCATGCAAGGTCTCACCTCGTGGGGTCTCAATGATCCTAAGGAAGGTGAGAAATCAGCCCAGAACTACACGGGAGGAGCTGGTCAATGACCTGAAAAGAGCTGGGACCACCGTTTCCAAGGTTACTGTTGGTAATACACTAAGACGTCATGGTTGAAATCATGCATGGCACGGAAGGTTCCCCTGCTTGTACCAGCACATGTCAAGGCCCGTCTTAAGTTTGCCAATGATCATTTGGATGATCCAGAGGAGTCATGGGAGAAAGTCATGTGGTCAGATGAGACCAAAATAGAACTTTTTGGTCATAATTCCACTAACCGTGTTTGGAGGAAGAAGAATGATGAGTACCATCCCAAGAACACCATCCCTACTGTGAAGCATGGGGGGGGGTAGCATCATGCTTTGGGGGTGTTTTTCTGCACATGGGACAGGGTGACTGCACTGTATTAAGGAGAGGATGACCGGGGCCATGTATTGCGAGATTTTGGGGAACAACCTCCTTCCCTCAGTTAGAGCATTGAAGATGGGTCGAGGCTGGGTCTTCCAACATGACAATGACCCGAAGCACACAGCCAGGAGAACCAAGGAGTGGCTCTGTAAGAAGCATATCAAGGTTCTGGCGTGGCCTAGCCAGTCTCCAGACCTAAACCCAATAGAGAATCTTTGGAGGGAGCTCAAACTCCGTGTTTCTCAGCGACAGCCCAGAGACCTGACTGATCTAGAGAAGATCTGTGTGGAGGAGTGGGCCAAAATCCCTTCTGCAGTGTGTCAAACCTGGTGAAGAACTACAGGAAACGTTTGACCTCTGCAATTGCAAACAAAGGCTACTGTACCAAATATTAACAATGATTTTCTCAGGTGTTCAAATACTTATTTGCAGCTGTATCATACAAATAAATAGTTAAAAAATCATACATTGTGATTTCTGGATTTTTTTTTTAGATTATGTCTCTCACAGTGGACATGCACCTACGATGAAAATTTCAGACCCCTCCATGATTTCTGAATGGGAGAACTTGCAAAATAGCAGCTTGTTCAAATACTTATTTTCTCTTGTTATGAATTGATACTATAAATAAAATTGAATTTAATTGATGGTGTACCTTCCATGGCAGTATGTTCTTGCTCATGTTTGACTGTGTCTCCAGATGAATTCTCCGCCCTGCAGGCCGCCTGCTGGAACAGAAGAAGAAGAAGACAAGCTGCTGATTGGCCCGTTGATATAACCAAGGTGATGGTGGGTCATCTGACGGTCTAACCTCCTCCTGTCTCTTCTTCAACAGCTCCAGGATCTGAGCGTACTCTTCCTCCTTCTGTTTGGCCTCGGCCATGTTGGCCTCGTTTTGCTCGGCGTACGCCATGGCAACCACGGCCAGGATCAGGTTAATGAGGTAGAACGAGCCAAGGAAGATGATGACCACGAAGAAGATCATGTAGGTTTTACCTGCTGCTCGCAGCGTCTGCAGACAGACAGGCAGGCAGACAGACAGTCATACAGGTAGGCAGACAGACAGACAGGTGGTAGACAGACAGCCAGAGACACAGACAGGAAGGAAGGTGAGAGACAGATACTTGTCTTTTTTAAATGGTCTTTCCACTTTGTCCTTGGTCTGTGAACAAGAATCAGACCGAGAGGAACCCCCCCCCCAACTAACCCTGTATGTAGCTGCCCCCCCCACTAACCCTGTAAACCCTATATGAACCGGCCCCCCCACTAACCCTGTCTAAGCTGTATGAAGCTGCCCCCCCCCCCACTGACCAGCTGGAAGAGGTTTTCCCAGAAATCCTGGGTCATCAGTCTGAACAGAGCAAGGAAGGCCCACCCGAAGGAGTCGTAGCTGGTGTAGCCGTAGTTAGGGTTTCTTCCTGCTTTCAGACAGACGTATCCATCTGGACAGACCCTGAACGCATCACAGCATCACTGTTATTCATACAATAGAGTAGACCCTGAACGCATCATATCATCACTATTTTATATATATATATATATATATATATATATATATATATATATTACACAGTTTAATAATAGTTATTATGATGTTGTTGTTATTAAACGTACCCGGCGTCCGAACTGTTCCCACACAGCAGAGCATCGAGTTGACCAGGCAGGAAGTAGAAGTTCTCTACAGACAGACAAGCAGACAGACACACAGACAGACAGATAGACACACAGAGAGATAGACGGACAGACAGACAGAAGGACAGAGAGACAGACAGACAGAAGGACAAACAGACAGAGAGACAGAGAGATAGACAGAAAGACAGACAGACAGACAGACAGACAGAAAGAAGGACAGACACACAGACAAACAGACAGACACAGAGAGATATTAGTCTAGACCTGCTCTATCTGGAAAATTATAGAGGGCGGTCTAGATCTGCCCTATCTCTAAAGTGTCTTAAGATAACTCTTATTACGATTTGGTATTACAAATAAAATGGAATTGAATTAACAAACATATTCATACCTGGGTTGTTGATGAACTCGTTGTAATCAAAGTCATCGCTTCCTGTCCTGTTGCTGTGGGTGTCATTGCCATGGTAAGGAGTGTTAAGGCCAATGTCAGACGTGTGGTTGCTAAGCAACGGTGGCGGCATCAGGACACATTTTTGCCGCAGGTTTCCCATGAAGAGCTGCAGGCCAATCAAAGCGAAGACGCAGAGGCAGAACACGGTCAGAATCATGACATCAGCTAACTTCTTCACTGATTGGATCAGAGCTCCGACAATCGTCTTCAGACCTGGTGGGGGTGGGGGGGGGGACATTACAGCCTGTTCTCATGAACCATTCATACACACGGCTGTGACAAGTCCATGTCCCAGGAGTGTTTTCATCCAAACCACTTTAATGAGTCATGTTGGTGTCTGACTTATTAACTCTACTTCTACGGTAACAACCTCTGTGTCTGAATGTAACTGTAACTAATTAACTCTAACTCTACGGTAACTGCCTCTGTGTCTGAATGTAACTATTGTATCTTATGCTCATTTGGAAAAACGGCACACTGCCTTAATATAAGGAGAAAAATAAGAAAAGGATTTTATGTCTGTCAGTTTGTATTGCATACACACACACACACACACACACACACACACACACACACACACACACACACACACACACCAGGGATGACTGTGATGGTCTTCAGAGCTCGAAGGACTCTGAACGTCCTCAGCACAGAAACATTTCCCAGATCGATGAACTCGGTCAGGTATCTGAAACAGAGAGAAACATCATCATCATCACGGTCATGTGACCCAGAAACTAAGATAAACACCCCAGGTACTACATGGATCAACGTGTTTGGTGAGTGAGGTTTACGCCATGCTGATGACCATAAAGTCCAGCCAGTTCCACGGGTCTTTGAGGAAGGTGAAGCCCCCAACACAGAATCCTCGCGACACCACTTTGATCGTTGCTTCAAAAGTGTAAATGAATGTAAAGACGTACCTGTTCAACAACAAAGACACATAAAACAAAGACTGTTAGCGTGTGTGTGTGTAAGAGTATGTGTGTGTGTGTATCATTGTGTGTGTTGACTCACTCGACGGCTTTGCTCCACGCTGGAGGATCACTCATAGTCATAAACGCACAGTTGGTGATGATCGTCAACATGATGAACAAACTGAATAAAGTTTTGGTTTTAAGGAACAAAAGTATCATCAGCTGATCATTTGTCAATAAGCTGCAGACTGGCCAATCAGAGAGGAGCACAGTGTAATGGATAAAGAATATTTAGGATATTTAGATTTTTAAGGAACAAAATCATCATCAGGGTTAAATAATAAAGTTAATATACAGTACAGGCCAAAAGTTTGGTTACACCTTCTCATTCAATGCATTTTCTTTATTTTCATGACTATTTACATTGTAGACAGAACAACTGTTAAGAGGAGAGTGAATCAGGCCTTTATGGTCCAAAAGCAGCTAGGAAACCACTAATAAGGAGAGGAAACAAGCCAAGGAAACCACGGCTAAGGAGAGGAAACAAGGATTGGAAACAATGGCTAAGGAGAGGAAACAAGGCTAGGAAACCACGGCTAAGGAGAGGAAACAAGCCTAGGAAACCACGGCTAAGGAGAGGAAACAAGCCTAGGAAACCACGGCTAAGGAGAGGAAACAAGGCTAGGAAACCACGGCTAAGGAGAGGAAACAAGCAGAAGAGATTTGTTTGGGCCAAGAAACACAAGGAATGGACATTAGACCAGTGGAAATCTGGGCTCTGGTCTGATGAGTCCAGGTTTGAGATCTCTGGTTCCAACCGCCGTGTCTTAGTGACGGAGAAAAGGTGACGGATGGATTCTACATACCTGGTTCCCACCGTGGAGCATGGAGGAGGAGGTGTGATGGTGTGAGGGGGGTTTTGCTGGTGACACTGTTGGGGGTTTAGACATGACATGTACAAGACATGTTTTCAGTTATTTCTTTTTTGTTAAGTACATAATTCCACATGTGTTCATTCATAGTTCTGATGCCTTCAGTGATAATCTACAATGGACATAGTCATGAAGATAAAAGAAACACATTGATAGAGAAGGTGTAACCAAACCTTTGGCCTGTACTGTATGTAAATATAAAAAAATATATATAAAGGATATGAGTGGATGAGGATCTTGATAGCGATGGTCCGTAGCTGACTGAACGGACTCAGAAGGTAACAGGCTGGCTCGGCGTTAAAACGGTAGATTATGTTACCTTTACCAATCACGATGAATGTCTGCAGAGAGACAGACAGATCAGAGAGACAGACAG